>DWIE01001215.1:0-11381 GCA_018248235.1 Choaspes benjaminii
GATATAGATCGAACGCCTCGTGTTCTGTGTGTGCTGGCTATCGCGCCCTTACACGGAAACACAAAAAGTGAGACATTCCTGTTTCACGGGACACATAGATGTGACCGTGGTACCGACCCAGTCGAACATATTCTTGTTCTACCACTTGTTAGTTAATTCCGGACACGAAACAAATTTAAAAAATCGTTTCGTCGTGGGATTCGAATCCGCGACGTCACGTTTCGTAAAGCGGCTCACCATCTGCGCCACAGAGCTCATCAAGATTTGGTTTAACTATAATATATCACAATAAACCAGTATATTTCCCTCGCGTTCAAAAATGCAGAATGTATAAACTTTTAATTGCAAGAAACTCCCAAAGCAGAGTTCTTCTATACAATTCAAAAAATCTTTTTAAACTCGCCACTTTGAAATAAAAGAAACCTAACGAAATATTTTCAGTTACAGTATTCAACTTTGTCTGAACAAGTTCTCTCATTTTTGAATAATTTGTTGAATAATTTAAAAAGCACTAAAAGGGACCTACCCTTCTACTATAGAAAAAGATTCACTGTGAAATTAAATTCATTTTCGGCTAAATGTACTGAGAAAGTACATTAGTACATCTTACATAGATGTACATTTTTTACTGATATGACAATTACATTGTAAAGTTTCATACAAAGTCCAGTAGGTTCTGCGAGGAGCAACAAAAATTCATTAGTCCTCAAGTAAAACTTTAAATAGTCCGACAATAACGTTAACAATAGCGATAAAATTAAATTACAATATGCTTACGCCCTTTGAAAGTGTTAAAATATGCAAAATGATGCTCGAAAACAAACAGAGGCTCAATTTGCGGCGTCGGCTCCAATCGATCGAATCATAAAATGCAATGGGCGGTAACAAAGCGTTCGCTCTGCAATGATTCGGAATGTGAGGGCGAAGGCTTCATTAGTGCCATTACGCGGACGTAACAGCTCGCGCAACAACCAATTAGTTAAATGCTACAACTATTATCGCTATCGATATCCACCGCGGAGCGGCAGCATACCGGAAACCGGCTAGGGAATTTATCACTGCAAGTATTTTTATCTCTGCTACATCGTTATGAAGGTAGTAGGGTAATGTAAATTTCAACGTTTAAAATAAAATTAATACTTTAAAAATAATATTACAAATATTAGATTACGCATTTAAAACAAAGTTATACAAACACAAAACCCATATATTTAGTAAACTTGAAATATTCAAAAAGACGACTGAAACTCGAGTCTACAGCTGCATAGCCTTGTCTTTGATTTGTCGTCTGTATGCTCAACGTAATGCAATTGCTCCTTTCATTCAGCGTTTATATTTGCAAGAAACCGTTCCATAATTCTTATAATTCATTTATATGAACGGACCTAATAGAAGTCCTTGGCAGATACCATATGAGCATCTTAATTTATTTTTAAATAAGCTTCATGCTATTGCCCATATTAATATACTACAGGTCAATGTACTTCAAAAATCAGTAAATTCTGATGTCGTAGCGCTATTTAATAAGTTATGACTGTAACGTTAGTCGCAATCTATGAAACGCTTAGCATTATTTCATGCCGCGATTTGATCCGCGGAGGGCGCTGAGCGGTGATTCAGACACGCAATGACCAAGTGTGAGTAACGTCCGGCTGATCGACTTAAATACAAATTGGCACATATTACTCATATAATTTGTAGTACATATCGTTAGTAGTGATATAACTACACAGGTAGTTCCAGACCAGTATCACCAACAACTTTTTCTGTTGTGAAACATCAGTATACATTTTGTATGACAAAATCAGCATGTTCGGTTTGTTTTATTTGTTTCACGACAAAACACTTAATTTTTAACAGTATTGTTTGGCATAGTATGATATTTTAGAGTACCATCTTCTTTGTAATAATGTAAGGAAAATGTCGTTGTACATGTACAAACCCATGGGTTTGTTTTTTGAAAATCAGAGTAGCAATCGGGCATGCAGTTCACCTAATGTTAGGTGACCACTGCAGCCCCCAACAATCGTAATCGACTTTAAACAGATTTACATTCTGACCTTATAATATATTGACCTGACAGACTATATTCTGTTCTGACTATATATATACCGACATATTTCTGTCCCAAGTCACTCAAAAGTGCGTTGCTACTCTTGAGGGCTAAGATGGTCGCCGCATGTTTCCTGTGTGTACCGGCTACCACACCCTTCCAACTGAAACACAACTCATATGAGGTATACCACAGCAATGAAGACGTGGTACGCACCCGAGCGAACCTGCATTGATTCTACCACCGATATGTATCAAATTATTGATATATTGTTACAGTATTGTATATATATGCCGATAATAATTGATACCGCCTCACCCGCTACTCGACACCGCTGAACAGCCAAACGGTTAATATCAAAGGTACCGACCAATGCCTTATTCATAAAGCCTTTCTATACGCCGCTGCAAATGCACGATGAAGTGGAATGTGAAAAATTCTCAGCAACAACAATGCATTTACGATGATCATCAGTTTGTGTAAACATTAATAACGTTAGAAAATTTCCTGTCCGTTAAAATGAACACGAATGACAAATTACATGTTAATTTAATTATTCATAGTAGTGTAGGTGTAATAAAACGTCGCGCGACATATTATTGTAGGTATTACGTATAATAATGACAATATACATAACGGATATGTGCGGCAGCGTGCAGCGCGGTCTTCCTAGCATTAGAATACATTAAATATAATTCAGTGCAATTGTCCGGCTGTTGGATGCGCATTGTCCACGAGGTCGTTAGCCACCGAGGGCCAGGAGTAGACCCGAGGGAATTAAGAGATTGTGAATTACATTTGACAAAATTTACTTTAGTCCACAGTCTAACTTGTGCTTAGCTTAACTGCTATACCAGAGAATTCGTTTTTAAATAAATCATGTCAAAAAAGTTTTTAATTTTTAATAAATATGGACCACATAAACTTATACAAAGTAATGTTTTAGTAAATACAATGAAGAACACAAAAAAATCATAAGAAATGCGGACGTCCTAAGAATACCAGCAATATTACTGAAATAATTTAACTTTCTCCAAGGTTGTTTGTAAATATCTTGTACCGTAACAAATAATTTACAAAGAATCACTCTTAATTTCTCGAGTTGACGCACTCTCCAGGAACTTATGAGTATTAATAAATGTTAAATTTATTGCAACGAATACAACTCGTACAGGAAATTAAATGAATGTCAGTCCGACTTGTTGGCGTTATGGAGATGACGCACGCGACGGTATCAGCTCATTATGGCTAACCGTTCCACATAAGTGTACTGCAAACAAAGTAACCAAACTGTTGTTAAATCAGAAACAAATGGAACTAAATAGTTTATAATATAATGTATATGGCCACAAAGCTGACGATAGCAACATTAGGGACATTACGTAAGTGGATGTTGATGGAGGCAATTCAGATGGAAATGATCACCAGTTTAACATTAGGAAAGTATAGGGTGCTAAATATAGGGTAATAACGATGAGAATTAATTCATCAATCTTAAGTAAAATGAATGAGCAAAATCGAATAGTAGATAGTGATAGATGATGACGAGTAAAGGGTGTCTTGTTAAGTAACTTTAGTTCTCCATCAAAGCGAAATGCTAAAGCTCGACTCAAAAAGCGCAAATAAATCTAATGTCGAGTTAGTCATACATCACGGCAGCTCAGTGGGCGATAGTCATTGTATGTCCCATAAATCTGTCTTCGGTCATTTTATCGTTCTCATTATGTTCTTGTGCGGTCGCAGCGAGCAGCGCACCACCAGTTGGATTATATAGCTTGAATTCAAATAGATTTTGATATCTCTATCTTGGAACTCCTTAAATAGATGCTTCGTCCTGTATCACTTTATCCGCTCTGGCGGTCGTATGGGGTCACTCACACCTCATACTGTGCTTAGTCTAAAACTGGGACTGGCTCGAGTACATTGCATAGATATTTAGAGCTTTTCGCTCGGTTACTGGCATTCGAGACAGCACAGTTTCAAACACACGCTCCATAAATTAAACTAATTAATTAGACATACAGCAAACTGAGAGCTAAGTTAAGTTCTTATAAGGCAAACAGTATAAGACCGTGGTCATAGGAGGATGGAGTGGTTTTGCTCAAAAATTAGCAACATTACCTAATTCCGACGGCCCTTTGGTTGGGTCACGTATTGCAGATCAAATAAGCACTATATCTACTAGTATTCCACTATTATTTAACGCGATTGACCTCTCAACGTGCAAGCATAGTAATTATTATTTAACTGACGACAAGATCAAATCGTTCCAAGATAAATCCAATGAGGTTAATAGGTTTTTAATGTAACCTAGTCCTTAGGTGCGAGCGCGCGCAGGAGCGAGCCGTGTGGCCGCACAAATCAGACCGGAACGCGTCATAACCGCGCCGCTCCGCGCCCATTGTATCATTTCCGACGCGCCCACACTGTGTACGATTCGCTAACCCAAATATTTGCCCTGCCGTCTACAGTATAATCTGTTTATAATCCACATCAAAACATGACCTTACCGTCCTTCCGTGGGAACTTTCAACAACTTCGGTAGCTGTCACTGATAGCAATCAGTAAACATCAGATATCACTATATATCACTATATACATCAGGTTTGTTTGAAAACCTTTTATACCCGCATTTCACCAAACTGAATAGGGCACGTGCTCTATTGACGAGAGAAAAAATGTATGTATGTATTTGTTTTAAGACGTATGTCCTGTATGTCGTACATGATACGTTGTTTCACGCAGTGCTCAATAAATGACAAGTAGGTCACGCTAAATTGCGTATAGAAAAGGCTTCTTTGGCTACAAGATTGAGCGATTATCGGCAGATTAAACAATGAAACAAGCTTAATCGCCCGGTGTCACGGCTACAGCGACAGACAACACATTTCATGTAATTGAATTTAGTAAAGGCTTGCAAAAATACCGTTAAGTTGTGTTAATTAACAAAATCAGGAAACCGAATCACGAACCCGGTGCCTATAAACGGAATGTTGTTAATATAATAACTTTTAATTTATAAACATTTTAACGAGGCATAACTGCCTCGTTGGCTCCGTGGTCGCAAGCGCGAGAACCGAGCGCGGGGTCCTGGGTTCGATTCCCGGGTCGGGTAAAGTACTATTAGGGTTTTTTCTGACTACAATAATGTCAGTAAGTAGTCTGGAGTTTTAATGTGTCCGGTAAATGGTAATAGACGCACCACTTATTTATTACATGGACCTAAACATAACTGGCGTTACGAGGGTGCTACAGCTTCGGTTAAACACAGGCGTAAGAAATCATTTTTTAAAATTTAATGTGTCCTTTACGTCTACCATAAAATTTTATAATGCACATGGTGGTTTTGTAACTCGATATATATGAATGCATTTGATTTATATTGATATGTGTAAGAGGATCAGCAGGAAATGCGTCATCGAATGTTATTTACAGCAAATATATTAAGGCATATGCTAAATAGATTCCTAAAATATCATACGATGCTGAAAAACGACATTTTACTACGAGCTATTTAAAAAAAATTGTAAGTAATTAACATCATACACTTTAATGTAACAAAGTGACCCGAAGTAAGCCTTTGCTGTGTTGTTTGTTAGACTGGGGTTAAATTCCAAAACGTTCCAAATGTTCGTTATTGGGAGGCGATTTACTTTATCGGCGATACGCTATATCAGTACATCCTAGATATGGTATCGCTTAATGTACTACTGGCGGAGCTACGTGATACACTTTTCACGATAAAGTGCTCGCGCAGGGCCACATTGGTCAATTTGCATATCTGTTACGCAGACGGTTTATCATCGTCTAATTTTAAAAATACCCTATTCTAACATAGGAATGCTAAAAACAAATGTTTTTTCAAGTGTCAAAGCATATTTATACGTATTAGGTAGAAAAATACAAGCCTCGTTTAGTCCATCCCTCAGAGATTCTCTTCTTCCCATTCTTATCCAGTAGCTATAAACGATCCACTATCACCCCCCTTAAACAGATAAGCCCGATGTCACGGAACTATTGTATTGCTGCAAACACTATCAGAATTATTTAAAAGTGCTTTCTTATATTTATTATTATTATACAAGCGCAGTGCCCACGGTTTCGCTCGCGTCATACAAACTTCCCTCCCCTTTTCACCACCTTAGGGTTTAAATTTCCAAAAACCCTTCCTTAGTGCTCACCTAGAGTATAAAAGGAACACGTATGGAAATTCCCATGGTCCTAGGCTCAGTAGTTTGTGCTGTGAGGTGATGTCAGTCAGTCAGTTATCCTTTTATATATATAGATATAAATAATAATTTATAGAGTATGCACAGGTTAAGTTAATACAGCGAGTTCAAAAGGAAGTAAGATAAAATACACAACACATATCCCTTAGCGTCGTTCCCAGCCCAATTTCTCCGCGCGGCCGGCGTCGCCCCGACTGGTTCCGAGCGAAATGCCGAGACAAACAAAACAAGTGCGCGTAAGGTTACCATAATAACTGAAAAATGTAACATAAAAAGAGGCGCAATAAAAGCACTTGCCGCAAACGAGCGTGACCTGATGACCCCGCCGTTTTGTTTGACATACCTGTTATTCCGTGTGCAAGGAGGTCGAGGCCGCGGTGAAAAGTTTGGGGATTCAATAAATAGGCGTGCTGTAATGCCGTGTCAATTACTTCATAAAACGAAAATTTTGAGTATGAAAGTCAAGGGAGCATAAACCACTAAATTCCTGGGGTGTACAGAACCATTGCTGACGTTTGGTAGCCCTAAGCGCGGGTGTCCGCTCGCTCGCCGCGCGCCTGCAAATTCCTTCAAAGGCGACTCGCTGCGCATACCTCTCCAATGACTGTTCAGGAATCGATTGAGAAACGGATCGGCGATTTTATGAGAATCAGCCCGCTATGGCGAAAGCGGCCGCACACAAATTCCAACGTTGTGGGACAACCGTGACTGAGGTATTTGCACAATTGCAATTAGGACGTTGGGCATTCGCTCAAACCTTACCAGCGAGTTTCGTCATTACATTGCAGTGTCGTTTATCGAAATTAGCATATTCATATGGGCCATCTCTCAAGCCTACGGGTAGACGCGCACTTCGCAATATATAAGCATGGTATTCATACAGGCTGACGTAATTTCTCATAATAGACAAATTTGTCCGGCTTCGTGTGAGGGTCACTCGGTGTTGTTACTCGATAGTTCAGATTCACAGATTACGTGATATTCTACACCGAATGCGTGTGGGCGACTGCGAGAAAAAAATGCAAAGTAAAAGTAGGCGGAACCTTGAAGTACAAATAAGTGAGTCCAATAAAATTTAATTGTGTATTACGTTATGTCCCCGCACATAAGCGCAGAAAGGTTAAAGAAAATGTGTCGATTTAAGAAATTACCGCTATCAGTTGTTGTTTATAATGTTTGACATTTTAAAGTCGGATACGGAAGAAACCATGCATTCTTCTCTGATCTCCAATTCAAATGGTATGTTTATGCAGAAGTCTACAACTAAAAGATATATCCAGATGACATTGACAAACGAGGCACGTAACTCAACACGTCGTCGGTGCGTTCCCGATGGTTTTCACTGATTACAGCAGATTGCGCGAGTAAACAAAAAGCGCAACGTGCATAACCGGTTGAGGACGTCCGCCTCGATGGCTGTGTTAGATTCGTCTCAGTAATAATTATGTAAAGCGCGCTCTCACCGAGTTGGGAACACGTTTTTTGGCTCTCGGCATACGCCATTGTCGTTGCGGCGTTTTGCATCGATAGAAAGCGATGCTATCGCAGTAATTGACAGTTATCGAACGTAGAGGCTTCCGCACGCGGCCGTGTGCGGCGTCGACAAGTGTCGATTGAGAAGATTCCCCTCATTTCCATTCACAGAACATGTAACGCTCCGCATGCTCCTGCCTCTATTGCGAAACACTTGACTGTGATAAGAATTAACACGATAGCATTTCTTGTCGACTGAGGTGACAAAAACGTAAATAAAAACAAAAACAGAATAAATTAAACGAGAATACTTCATTCGAATGCTAAAACCAAATAAAAGAACAATATTCTTAAAGGTTAAATGCTTGTAGATAACAATTGTGGTATTTCTCAGAGCGAGTGGAGCGATCGCGAATTACAATGAGATCTCAGCGTCGTGGAAACAAAAGGCTCTTTGGAAGAATTTAAGCATTTTCAATGTTAAGTCTATTATGTCCGTCACTCGTAACGGTGAATTCATATTTCATACTTGACCCAGTATGTTTGGAGATATTTTATCACATTACGTCCCACTCGCGTGCTGCGCGAAAACGCGTGATCAGCGTGAACGATAAAATTTACTGACAAATAAATCGATCAATGCCAATTCTTTAACATATTATGGAAACGGCATTGAGTTAAAATCCGTTCATTATGAACCAAGCTTTTTGTGAGCAGCGTTCGACAATGCAGATCTGAGGATAACAAGCCCATAATGTCTGCGACTATCATTACCGATTCATGTGAGTCTCGCAGGTCGAACACTTAGATTCCCGAACGTGTATTCTACCTGTTCTTACCCTTCTACGAAAATATTAAATCGCAAGTTCTATGGTTCACAAACATTTAAACAATAATCTTCGTATTTGAAAAAACAAAGCGAACCAAAGTCAAGAACCTTATAATGAACAAAAGGAATTAGCGGTTAGCGTTGCACTAACACTGCTATTAACGCTACTGTTACATTATTATGAACATATCTCGTTCGCAACGGCAGCGGCGACGTCACAGCAGGGGAGATGGGCAGCATGAGCACGATACTGGAACGAGTGACATTTCTGAAGACCTTCGCTGTCCCGTCAAGGATATTCTCAGAAATGATGACGTCCGTTTACTATTTTAATGCCAATTGAGATCGAACGTTGGCTATTTTGAATGTGACGGGTTTATTACATACAAGCCGTTTTATGGGACGATAATAATCTGTACTATCATTAATTTGATATAAACGTCGGACCGAACGTTTAACTGAACGGCAAATGGCTGAATTTTTAGTAATTGCTTTTCTTGAAAGATAATAAGTTACTGAACGCGTCATCTGCGTTTTTCAGAACTGCTCGAGATACCCATAACATTATATTTTCTTCCGGTCTCTGTATCTTCACTTTAGCGTTTTGAGCTCTTTCATCTTCTGAAGGATGTTCACATTCACTAAACCAAATATCAAATATGTGCAATATTTCAGAATTTACAATATGTTGAGCAAGCAAATAAAAAAATCTAAAAGTTAACCAATTGTAATATATAGCTCTCTTGATTATATTCTGTTAGCTATATACATCTTCGGCCATTAATATTCATCTACTTTAATATCAATGAATAATAAAAATACGGAAGACTTGCGAGAATTTTATTAATCGGAATGAACACCCTCGCAGCACCAGCTAATCACCAGATGGGTGTGCTAGTTTGCCAGTCGTCATGCGGTAACTCCAATATTCCTTTCGGCCGTTAAACACACAACACCGAGTAGGTCCGTGCAAGGTGTGATTAGCTCTCGGCTAATTCCCCGAAGCCGTTACCCAGTGGCAGGCGGGTGCGCGGGGCGTCGCTAACTCGCTCTCGGCGCCGTAACGGTTGTTTAGCGTGAAACCGCGATCCGACCATTCACTATGAATAATACTAGTGCTGTTTTAAACGCTCCGCCAAGTTCATCGGTGTCACGAGAGATTATCTCGTTCCTTGGACTATGGTTTGTGGTAATTATGGGGATTAGAATTGTACTGGCTTGGAAAAGTTGTTTAGAGAATAAGAAGGGGAAAAGTTGTGAGCTCTGGAAGCGATGCGAGTTGAAGGAGTTCATAGTGCAACAACATGACTTGTCTCTTTCCAATTAAATGCTAACGTTCGTTTCAGGGAAATACGATTTAAGAACTAGACAATACAAAGCACGAACGGCTTTGGGAAATCGAATAATGTGTCGAATCTCAACAGATACAGTTCTCTGAAATTTGCCAGCAAACGTGTGGATTGCATTGTTTTCGTAGGTCACACCAGTGTAATTGCGCAACGTGTTATATGTAGTTAGGTAACATTAACGCTTGGTAAAATTAAGTAATTGGTCCACAAAATTAATATTTAATTTGGTTGCGCAATGATTTTTAACAATAGGGAATTTCATAAAGTAATTTCAGGAAAATACAATAATTATATTTAATAATACCAAAATTATTATGTACAACAATACGTAGCACATCTTTAGGATGTTCGTTTACGCCAAATTATTAGAATTTGAAACCAATTTCATGAAGGCATGGATTGTTAGGTATAGCTCGCCAGAGGACACGAGAAGACAGTGTGTCGAACTGGCGGTTCAGTGAGGACAGTCACTCACTTAGTGAGTCATGAATAATTAATTTTAGAAAGGGAAATATATTTATGAATTTATATTACTTATTATGATAAAATCAGTAAGACAATAGATTTGAAAGGGTGCACCGAAGCAATCCTAGAGGTCAATGGATATCTTGTCCGATCAACGATACGTCTATCTATCAATTGCAGGGATCTCTTTAAGGTGCCTGTTTAAATACTTTTCTGTTTTATTGTTTGAATTTCTACAATTTACAATCAACGCTTTCACGTTAGCAAATAAGCTAAAAGTATTTTATCATAATTCTCTTTCCAAATCAATTAAATTTCCGAAAGGAGATTCGAAATAATTCTTCAATTGTGCATTTCTACTATTACCTATAGGCATTTTAATAGAGTCCTGAGTTCATACATACGTCTGGTTCGCTCCCTCTCCCCAGCTCGGAAATTCAATACAGCACCCTCTCGTGACTCACTGCCCGCACAGCCAAGTACATGGCCGGTGTAGGTACGCTTGGTTATCGATTAGATTGTACGCAAAAAGTGTTAAGTGTGCCTTTCAGTCTTCTTTGGACTGAGGTTTATTTAATACGGGAAGGTCACCGAGTGAAGGATCGGAACTGTATTAGCCGTGAACAAGTTCTCATTTTGTTGCATTGTTTTATACAATATTATTATTTCACTCGTGGATTTAGTGATCACAAGTACGACTGCCGGGCAAGGGGGCTATGGGTCGATTCAGGGTCGGGCAAAATGTTATTGGGTTTTTTTCTGACTGGTGAATCACAGTAGGCTCGCAAATTTTGCCTAGAACCAAACAACTGGTTACAAATGAATGTCACTGTACAAGTGATCCCATTGCGATGTCTGTACCTTGAAGACACCTACATTTTGCACTTAAGCATTATGTTTTTTTTTATGAAACTAGAGTAGCAAACGGGCATGCAGTTCATCTGATGGTAAATGACTACTACAGCCCATGACAACCGTAACCG
>DWIE01001216.1:0-11378 GCA_018248235.1 Choaspes benjaminii
AGCTATTTCTTGCAAATCGTATAAAGCAATCTAGGTTACGAAAGCAGGAAGAAAACACTTATGTCATATTTGCGTGCGTTTTTGCGCGCTACTCAAACGGGTGTCAAGGTAGCGGCGCGGCCGCCGGGTCGGGCCGTTGACAATTACGCGGTACGGCGCTCATTAGTCGCGGCCGCGCAGCTTCATGTATCATGTATCGCGCGTCGGCAGCGTCGCCCAGCGGGACAATAAAGCAATCAATCGACAACCTCCCCTCCCGGACCTCCACCACCTCCGCTCTACAAATGAGCTGCGCGTCTCTGCACGACAATGAATGCATGCTATCATTGTCGTTGCTAACGATTTTCCACTAAGTCACATCAAAGTATATAAGTAAACAACTTTATTTGTCTCTCATTGCAAGCACGTTAGCGCCTCAATTCTCACATGATATTTTCGTTGCCAGCACCCATCAGATACCTAGGCGGGTAACCTAATAGGGTATTGTGACGGAACGTAGTACGCCGTTCGCGCCACAGTAATTGCACCGCGGACGCCAGGGGCCGCGGATAATGCCGCGCGTGATATATGGTACAACGGCTAATAACAGAGCTCGGGCCTCGCGCCGATTATCCCTTTACTCGAAGAAGACGATTCGTATCGATCGGTGCGACGCTCGCTCTCAGCTAATGAGTGCAGGATTTACTACTTATTATCCACTTTCGCCGATGGCCCGGGGCGCGATGAAGACGTCGCGGCAGGCGGCGCGGGCAGCGCGGGGGGCGCCGCCGCCGCCGCGGGCGCACAATTTGCTGCACTCGAACGCTAAACGCCAAACGCCGTTGCCCGCAGCTTGCTTTGTGTTTTATCCTCGGTAATTGTAGAGCCGACCAACCACCGACCACCACACGAACTACGGTAGTGGATAATTGCGCTATTGTTGCTCACATCCGCGGCGACCAGCCCGCGACCACTTCGAGGAAGTCGCCGCGGCTAAATTGGAAGTAGCGTCGAACGAACTTTGTTATTTCAACAATTAAGTTAGATAAGATTAATAGTTGCAACGGAATAGCGTGCTTCGTGGAGGTAATGGTGTATCGTAAGACGGCCTACAAAGCAAAACGTTTCACCCAGTTCTTTGCCATATCATATTCATACAGAAATTACCCCTTTCCACCTATAGTTACAGTATTAAACCTTCTTTCGATTCAACTTCTAAATATGTATCAATAAATAGACTTACAAGATACCTTAGTGGCGGATTTACACATTGCCGCTAGTAGGCTAAACTTTTTTTGCTGGCCCTACCGACAATTCGATATTCTATTTTACAATTATTAAAACTGGTGAAACATTAATTGCACGTCAAATTATATGTATACATTGTTAGTATATAAATATTATGCTTTTAACTTCTGTCAAACAACAAAAAATAGCCCTAAGTATGCCACCCGGGGCTCCAGCCTACTCCGCCTGCTGGAAAATCCGCCATTGACGTACCAATCTGTCTTAGAAGATGTATAAAACATGCTGCTATCATGTGAATCACCACCAGAGACCGCGTTTGTTTGTATAAGCAGCTAGCCATCACGCGATTTGATCACGCGTGAACAATATCGCGAAATGCTATTTCGCAATGTCGCCATTCCACCATTGCGCCACTCTCCTAATAACCTTTCATCTATCCAAATTGAAAACTCCTGACTAGTTCTGAGCTATTCGTTTTTAGTTTCCTCGTATTCAGTATGTACAATTTCGTTTTCAAATGAGTTGTAAAGAGTGCTTCAACGCCGACAACCTATTGAAAACTCATCTGGTGTTACAAATGACTATAAACGCCGGTAATTACTTACCATATGGTTGTCCTCTTTTTAATACAACATCAAAACGAATCATATAAAAAGAACAGAAAAATATGTATTTCCCAGGTGGCTTGGTCGAGGATCGATGTTCGTGTTATCGGAAGCGCAAGCACGCTCGTTGCTAGTGGCGGCGCAGGTGCGTAAGGTGAGCGCCAACGGGGAGCGGTCCGAAGTGGGCGCACTCGTGGACGTCGGCGCAGGCGATGGCGAAGTGAGTCGCCGCTTCGCGCGCCTTTACACAACCAGATACGCTACGGAGATATCCAGCAGCATGAGGAAGGCGTTGAGCAACAAGGGATTTACGTTGCTGGACACAGAGGAATGGTGGCGCGGGCAGTGGTTCGAGTGCGTGAGCATGCTGAACCTGCTGGACCGGTGCAGCAAGCCGCGCACCATGCTGCGGCAGGCGCGCGCCGCGCTCGCGCCGCGCGGCGTGCTGCTGCTGGCGCTCGTGCTGCCTTACAAGCCCTACGTAGAAGTGACACCAGACCACAAGCCAGAAGAGCGGCTGCCGATTCAAGGCGCAACGTTCGAGGAACAAGTGGATACGTTCGTGAAGTTTATGCACGGGGAGGGCTTCGAGCTGGCGGCGTGGTCGCGAGCGCCGTATCTCTGCGAGGGCGACTTCTCGCAGGCGTACTACTGGCTCGACGACTCGGTGTACGTCTTCAAGCCGATATTAGAAATCTGAATTAAAGTTGATGTCGCCAAACAAAATTTATTGCGTATTACCTCACCAGCGATATCACCGTGCATTTCTGGTGAATTATTAGATTCTTTATTTAGGCCTACGATATTGGAAACGAAAAGTATATGAGTTATCGATTGTAAGAGTTCGATCATGTTTATCGAAAGTACACGTTTGACGTAAGAGGAATTCGTGGTACGCTGTATTGTGTCGGGTTTTCATAGTAACAGGTATTTGGGGCATACACTTATTGAATTGGCTAAGAATCTAATCTTAATATTGAATACATGCGGTTCGTGCTCATAGTGGCACATAAATTCATTTGTCATTATTAACTCTGTATCTGTCTAATATTATATAGAGATGGTATTCATAATTTAGGTATACAAGTATTAATACAGATTCCTATCGTAAATAAGCATACCATGTATACTATCGATCTTAACAAAAATACCTGATGTTTAGAACATTCCCGTGTCAGTATTGAATACTAATGTCTATGCATTTTTGGTAACATATTTTTAAACTATTTGTGATTAATATAACACTCGCATCAACGACTGAAATCTGTCCCCTTTCAATATTACATTTTTGTACATAATATTTAAAGGGTAAAGGAAATATAGTATGACTTTATTTTTAACATTCTATTTTAATTATTTTTTTATCTTCTAATAAGTCGGAACATTCAAATATTTTACCTGTTCCTAATTCCCCATATGCAACTACTTCCCACATCAAAATATCGTTTTGTATTGTACTTACATTTTTATTTATCTATTTAACTGATTTGATAAGCGAAAATTTATTATACTAAATTTAAAGTAATATACATTAAAATCCCAATAATACTCGGTAACGACTCGAACTTACGAACCTTTTATAAGCAAACTACATATATTCCACCAGCATTTAAAGCCGACTGTAACTATTGTTTTTTTTATTTTTATAAAACGTTTTTTAGTAAACGGGCATGCAGTTCACCTGATGTTAAATAATTACTACAGCCCATGACAACCGTAAACGAATCAATACAAACCTATCGATATATTCGAAGCCGGTCACAAGTGCGTTGCTACTCTTGAGGGCTAAGTTGGTCACCTCGTATATCCAGTGTGTGTCGGCTGCCACACCCTTCAAGCTGAAATTCTGCTGCTGAGCTGAATTCGGTTACGGTTGTTATGGGCTGTAGTAACATCAGATGAATTGCATGCCTGTTCGCAACTCTAGGTTTCATAAAAAAAATCAAACGATTCATAGAGGATATGAAATTATAAGATCCTGTAAGTTTTAAATATCTAACTCAAATGCAAAGCATAAAAAATATCAAGATGACTTGTATGTAAATTATAATATATCAAATAATATTTTTGCCGCGGAATCACGACGATTATGTCCTTATGTCATGTCAGCATGCTGTTTTTAAGATTACTATAATAAAGGTTGGTGTCAGGTACGTCGCAACGCAACTAATTTCCGACTTCCGTCACAAAGTGCTTCGAATCCTTATTCCCAGTCCGGTAAACAGATTTCACAATAACAACATTTTAACCTACGGACGCAAACTATCTTGCGCAAGTTTCTCTACTCTTCGATCATTTGAACTTAAATTACACTTTCTGTTGGCTGTCCCTTTGTGTTTTTAGAATACTGCACAACACTTTAGACTGCTAATCTATTACACGTTTGTGTTTGTCATCGTTCCCCAACAAAATCAAAACTTGGCATATTGAGGGAAACACACTGCAAAATACTCCAGAAATCGATTTCAAGCAACAGTTTTTCAAACCGATCTCGATGCTTCAAATTGTAAATAAATCCGCTCGCGTTAATATCGGATAGCGCCCGTCACTACTTATAATGTCTTTATAATATTACTTACATTCCTATTATATTACTATTTACGAATCAAACAACATTTTAGCTATTAAGTATATTAAGATAAACTTCTAAAAACTTATTTGAATTGTCTAAATTATTATGTGCGAATTAAATAAACGAACTGGTGAAACGAATTTATGTAAACATCATACGCACACATGTAGTTTATTAACAATTGACTTAATAAAATATTATATTGAATTTATACGTATTCTGATAGTTTTACATAAAGTTAAAGTAATGGGTGAAAGTAAATCAGATTTGTGTAATTCGTGCATGTTATGTGATATTTTAAAATGTTTTATACCGATGTAAATTAAGTTTTACGCATTTGCTTAAACTACACCGTTTATTGGTTAAGAGTTTATCCTAATATGAAAACAAACCAACGAAAAAGACAAATAAAAAATGTGCATTTCATTTAAAAACGTCGAGTCCAATTTATCAAATTATATTTTATGTTCAATTTGTAAATAATTTTGGAATCTGCTGTTTTCATTGATATTACTTACAAAGTTTGAATTTATTTAAAAATTATCTGAGACATAATTATTATAGTCAAATAATATTACGTATATCAATTTATTCATAATATTTAAAGAATTCTTATCTATGGTTTTTGTGATAACTTGATGTGTAGAAGTGAAACAATTTTATTAACAATATATTGTGGATGTTGTATATGCATGTATGTGGAAGTTATAATACTAATTGTATCTTTATAGAAAAGTATTTTATTTTTTCCGCATTGTATTTTTTCTTGAAATTATCAAAGTATTAGTTCAAGAATCAGTGAACACAAGAGCATACGTCATTTTATAAAAGCCGTTTTTTGCTGCATAAATACACTAGCAAGTACAATGGCTGGGTTTGTATTAAAATATTAGTTCTCTGCACTCCTTCTCCATATGAACTTTAACTGGGCCAAATTTCACACTCCTACGTCTGCTTAATTTTCTTAAATAGGGTTACAAAGTTTTCGTTTTTCGTTTTAATATATAGATGACAGTATGAATATAATAGTGACCCGGCATTTTTAATAGTTGTACCATTCTGCTAGACGTAGCTGCACTATGGATCAAGGAGGCGTAGAGGATAGGTAAGAGGAGTTTGACAGATAATTGCGCCTGAGAAGACGTGGTGTCGGCTGCAGTGGGAGCAGGCGTACCGCTTTATCGGAAGGCACCGAACTACAAATGAAACAAAATATCTCATCATCAATTTATTTATTCTAAGCACTGTTTTTAAAATCCACTATATATTATTACCAAGTTAACTTAAATTTCGGCAAATAAATTACATGGCAAGGCCAAATTTATGAAATTACTTACATAATAAAAAAAGGCTTTTTCCAAAGAAAGCTACCAGACTGCACAAATTTTGGATCTAATCTTATCACAGGAACCAGAAGACATAAATACAGTCCAGGTTAAGTTAACTTTAACTATGATTGGTAAAATCCGAATAATGTTTACTTACACTAAGATACTACATAATATATAAGTAACCAAAAATAACCGCAGTCATATAAGAAAAAATAGAAATGTATTATACCAAACCAACAACTAAAATGTGATACTACTGCTTTACACATTCCAATTCATGCTTATTGAAAATAGACGCTACCACTAAAACATTTACATTTTAGATATCACCCCAGGGTGCCGATTTAATTATTGACCATATATAAACAGCTCAATCTATCACTGAGTATTACTCGATTCGAAACACTGTAAGTTTGAGTTGTAAAGTTCTAGTATACGAGACAAGAAACAATACCAGTCATATTACTGTTAGCATTAATGAGGTATATAAACGTCCTAACTGAAATGAGGCGCCTCTCCATTGTACTCAATCCTATATGCAAATTACAGCTAACAAACAAATTTATCCAGTCATTGCTAATTTAAGACATTTATTTCGAGTCAAATATCCGAATTTAATAATATACTCAAATACATACATTCATAAATTTACATGTATATTTGGTGACTGTTTTTATGCCAATGTAATAACATAATAATACTTTTCTAAAATGTAATTCACAACTTTATAAATAATTAAATCGACATCCTGCGAATATCACAATGTACTGAGATCAAATTTTGATAATACATATTGAGAACATTGTTTTCCAAATGTTATTCAAATCCACATCTTGAATTTTCCCATGTAAATATATGTTTTCCCATAACTAAACGCCAATTGTTAGAAGAGTGGTATGAAACCATTTTTGACTAGAAAGCTTAAAAATTCTAATACAGAGAGAGATTCATCGGGCACAAATATAATACTTTTTCGAGAGTAAATTTTGGCGGTTACAGAACTTAATACTACGTGTAAGATAGTTCTGAAGAATATGTAATAGCCTCGTTACATATTTGGATATGATGATGTTAAACATAAAATAAATGTAAGCGAGTGTATTTCATAAACATTTGGATAATAACATTGATACAGTAAAATACAAATAATTATATTCAGTTGTGCGAGAAGAGATGATATATTAATGTCTGATAATATATTCAATTTTCTGTATCATTGAATTATCAAATTCTACATCTAAATGGGTCCTGTTCATAAATTACATTGATATCTATGTATTTCTGTTTTAATATTTATCAATTTATGTGTTCGACAATAGATATGCCAGTTAATATTGAATATATAGATATCATTTTCTAATTTATGAATATCGCCGCAATGTAACATAACTTTCTAAATCGCCTAAAACCACAGTTGACAAGAGTCAAGTGCGGTGTGCCGGCGCGGCAGTAACGGAGACCATCTACTCACCAATATTAATCTATTATAACATGATTACAACCCCCGCACACATCTGTTTTTATATTTTATAATTTAGAATTACAGTACTAAGATACAAAATTTTAAATTTAAGGTAGGCTTTGCCTAATTATTATTGCACTTACAATTTTTCACGTCAAATATTACACACAGTGATCGGAAGATAAGTAGCAACATACGCGAATTGTTTACACGCTACGAGATTGTATATATGCAAGAGGAGCTGCTACAGGGACAATGATATAGGGACAAGTTTGAAAAGCAATAACAATAAAATATAAACGGACTAACAAAATACTAATTAGTTGTCAATAGCAATAATGTGATGTATAAAGATCTATATGAAATCAGTACAAAAATTTACGATAAAATTATTTAAATTAGCCAATACATTTGACCATACATACCAGTTTAAAAAATAAACTTGATAAGAAATCATTCACACATAACACACAATCATGAGAAAATAAATAAGTCCATTGTTTTGATTAAAGTTAATTTTGAAATTTGGAAAAAATTCTACATGTCACTCAATGTGCAGTATTCACCCTTCACTATAAATTACCGAACCTAATTTTATATATTAACAGGCATACACGCTAAGACATGAAAAACTTGCAGTCTTCGATAAGATACAATCCTCCCTACCACTAACGAGACAAGACATGGCGCTCTTTAAAACCTCAAAACAATTACGAGAACAAATCCAAACATCAAATTTAAACCTACTAGGCCCGTTAAGTTCAACCAATCTTCAAGCCCCATTAAGAAAAATATAATTTCCAATTTATTAATGATAACACTCCATGAGATGGCATCCCACAAGCTTGTAGGTAACACGACAAATAAATGTGAAACAAATACCACACTTTCTCATTGAAGGCAAACAAAACGGACATCACAAAAATCCTTTCCTTTTCTTAATTCTTCTTACACACACATATAAGTTACATCCATGTCAAGACTTCGCTCAGCCTACACCTATTACACTTCTATCACAGTGTAAATAATGCACTTACGATAATAAACCAATATTAAACTTAGCATAACTAGGACGAATTACAGAATTACATTACATATAAATGTAAAGAAAAAGATTTTACGTAATTAATCTAAAAGCGTCATAACAGCAAAAGCAATAAAGTAGCATACAAATAATGTATATAACAGTAACTGGAAAATAAAAAAATAAAATCAGATCAGATAAAGTCAACTCTCGTGCTTCAACAAACACCAACAAGAATAAAGCGAAAACTGGCAATAAACAAAGTAAAAATATATATTTAATAAAGGTACATTAAAATTAAATTTGTGCTGTAAACATTACGAGATAATATCATGATATAATAATATGTAACAAAACATACGCTGCCCACTACCCACGGCGCCAAAATGGGAACATAATATTAACCATACATTATGTTTCCCTCCAAACGCGGCTTGAACGCGGCTCACCTTTACTATTCACATCTCCAGCCTGAACTTACATCCAAAATGCGCGACGAAACATGTTTCCCACCATGTTTGGGTACATGTACCCCACCACGACTCAAATCCATCAACCTTGCTAGCATCAGCCTGGAAATATTACTCAATTGTTTCTTGTTATTTCTATATTTTTACTGGGTTCCATATCACAAACCTATTGCACTAGTTGCATTATAGCGACCAACGTCCTCCTACTCTCCAGATGTTCGACACTTACATTTAAGCAAGAAAGTCCTTCAGTACACAAAAACAAAATTACCTTTTAAAAACTTTCACTCACTCACCAATACTTACACTAAAGAGTTTAGAATTCGAATTATATAATACGTATGATACTTAGACAAATATCAAATCTGAAAATAGTAAAATAACATCTGCGTACAAAAAAACAAAAACTCCCTAAAGATTAAAAAGTACATTCACTCGCCGACCACCTACGCTCACGGGCGTAGCTTGAAGTACAATGCATATCAATATGTATAAGTATAACGTGAGTTTGAAGTACATAAAGGCGAGGATAGACATAAAAGAGTTGGTGATGATGTAAGATGTGAGGTGTCAAGCCGTCGTTGAGCGTCGCGCGGCGCCGGCGGCTAGTTGCCGCTCACTATCTTACGACTCTCCAGCTCCTCCATGTTGTTAGAGCTGCAACATAACATCGTTTCAGGCCGATATATATTACACGATATACTATATACAAAGTGGAGACAATACTACGTCAAGATTAATTCGTGTATGGGCAAGGATTTTATCAATTATGTCTCTAGTAATTTCGTCACTGGTTATTATTATTAATCTAGCTTTTATTCTGGCATCGCTCTCCTTTTTATTTGGATGATCAAATTGTACGAGACGCAACGCCATATCGTAGGGTTATTAAGTACTTGAAAATTAAATAGATGGCGTTAGTTGTTTATGAATTATTTTTTGTAGTAAATACATATACAAGAACTGCCTATTTCAATATACAAGATAAGATAAGATTTTAACACCATTCATATGATAATCTGATAGTTCCAATGATTTAAGTCTCCACCTTGTATATCTGTTGGTACAATATATCATTACTGTATGAAGATAGCTCAAAACAATTTCATAGAATCGAATCATCTCTAATATACGAGACGATATTAACTTAAAATATGATGTGTGACTAGTCCAATTTGTAAACAATGGGTAAGCCAAACACGAAACTTTTAGCATCGGCAAGGAGTAATAGCAGCATCTGTACAGCGGCTTAGCGCTAAACTGGTCGCATTAGAAGGTTCGTTGTGGTTATAGAGAATCATACACATACCATATAAACAATTACAGTAAATGACAATTACAAAATCTCCCTTTTTGAAGCAACAAACGAATATGGTGTGCTGTTAACCGCGATGCTGCACAATATACACCCAAAGTCACTGTTTGCCAATGCTGAAAGTATTGGTGTGTGCGGTAAGTCGTAGTCTTGACTACATAAATTCCGACGCGAAAATAAACAGCCGCTGCCGCACAAAATGTTCTACGTACGATACGATTAGTCTGGAAATTATTTCAGCTTGTGACACACGTGTCTACGAGCAGTGTCTGCATATCTTCAGGTGGACTGCACTGTTCGGTTTCACTTCCTACATGTCGGAGTTTATCATCATTCCTCCATGACGTAACTTGAATATGTGGAGGCGGTAAGTAACTCCTCAGCGACTGCACCAACTGGATGGTATCCAACAAAACTGTAACAAATACAAGTCATAATTGGAGTTGCAAATTGATATAAAAATCTTAGTATTGTTATTAAAGATAATATAGTTATGTAATGAAGTCAATATCACCTGCGCTTCTATATATTTTAAACCTAATCTTTTATTTTACTATAAGTCATTTACATATACTACAAGACCATAAGGCTAACCTTAGTCTAGAATAACAAATATATTTTTTAATATAAATGTTTTGCCCTATTACAAAACCACCATATTTCTCGGATATTGGTGTCGGTGACTTTTTTATTAGTATATTTACTTAGAAGTCATTCTTTATAATTCTTATACAAGATTCAAAATATAATATGTATATACCATATATAATAAAATAATATTGTAATGTCTAAAGAATTTTAAAACCACGTGATTTTTCACTACTGAAAGTCACATTCACATTCTCCACATAAAATTCCCAGGCAAATACAACGTAACTCGAAACAATCCAATATCAGGCATTGCACGAGCCGATTGATGCTTATTACGATCGATATATTCTCAGCAAGCTGTTACATTAGTACAAATTAAATTGTAGCCTCTTATTGAGCCTGTCTGTGCAGAAATAGTTGCACATCTGCGCTCAACTGACTGCACGCCTTTGTTATGTACGGGGGCAGGGGCGAGCGGCGAGCGTAGCGATAGAGTCCATTAAAATGATAATATTATGTTGCAATGTGTTTTGTATTAACTGTGATATATAACATTTTTCTTCATGAGAAATATTAAAATAAGTTAGTATGAGTAAATGGTTTTTACTTGTAAAGTATGGCTTTTTGTAGTTTTTGTTTATCGACGTTATGGAAAAATTTTGTACGGTATTAAAAAATGTTACCTTTTCGTCTAACGTTGTACAGCCCGAGCTTTTTTTTTATATTATGAAGTAGCACACGGGTATGCAGTCTACCTGCTGGTAAGTAGCTACTGCAGTCC
>DWIE01001217.1:0-11376 GCA_018248235.1 Choaspes benjaminii
GTAGTGGACTAATTACATGTAACCGCAACATAGACTCTAGCGGTGCGAAAATTGGGTACATTTTTTAGGTTTCCCTGGCCCAGTCAATTGCCATCTGTGCGAGCTGGCAGTTGGTGTTTCTCGTCAAATACTCCAAGGACAATATTAAAGTGTACCTCACCAACATTTTAATATTACTTTTTTAAAATGAAGGAACAATTAAGATAGGCTGTATGGCAAAACGCCGAAGCCGTTTAATTTTTAAATATAAAAGAAAAAAATAGTAAATATTATTCAATTAACGTCAACCAAAAGTCATGTTTATAATTAACTATAAAATTTTCGTATTATATTATTGAAAAATTTTAAAACTAATTTCTGTTCTATAAAATGTTTACTTGAGGACGAGTAAAGTGAATACGTATTTTGTGCAATAACAAGTTTTACATAAAAATTGCACCCGTCGCTGGTCTACGTTTATTCTTGGTGTTCAAATTTCTTACAAATCAATATGTCTAAAGAAAAAGTTGTTTTTCACCCAATAA
This sequence comes from Choaspes benjaminii, assembly GCA_018248235.1. Lineage (NCBI taxonomy): Eukaryota > Metazoa > Arthropoda > Insecta > Lepidoptera > Hesperiidae > Choaspes > Choaspes benjaminii. The sequence goes on from DWIE01001217.1 coordinate 525, forward strand.
TCAGCTCAATACAGCGTATTGCTCTGTATGAGACGAAAGCAAGGTTCTACCTAATTGGGTCCAATAACACTCAAACAAGATTCCGAGTGCTCAAGATAGATAGGACTGATTCTAAAGATTTGATACTAGTAGATGACAAGGTGGAGTACAACAAGCAAGAGATACACCAGCTGCTCAACATGATAGGCTTTGGGAACAGAACCGGCCGTTCTGCAGGGTTCAACAAGCTAGTCTCTGCCTTTGGGATTGTTGGATTCATAAGATTTCTCCAAGGCTATTATATTATACTTGTAACAAAGAGGAGAAAAATAGCTGTGATCGGCCCACATTCCATTTATAAAATAGAAGACACATCTATGATATACATTCCAAATGACAGCAGCAAGCTGCCACACCCGGATGAGCAGAGATACGTGAAGATGTTCCTAGCTATAGATCTATCCACAAATTTCTACTATAGCTACAGTTATGATGTGACACACACATTACAAATGAACATGGCCCCACCCAGGAAACTAGCACCTGCCTTGTTTCCCAAACCAGTCACAGCAGCGGTGTACCATGCTAACCTGAATTCTAAGATTACTAAAGATAGCGAAAATACAGAATGCATTTGCCACAATGAAGACTATGATGACGAGGATATATTTGAAACCTGGAAAAAACAGTTACATCAGAGAGAAGAAAAAATGGGGCAAACAAGCCCAAAGTTAGAATTTGGAGTTCGGACAGTCCCTGAGTGGCGGTTTGTTTGGAACAGCCATCTCTTGTCAGTAGTGCACTCTCAGCTCCACCCAGATTGGATCCTGTACATCATACATGGTTTTATCGAACAAAGTAATTTGAACATTTTTGGAAGGCCTGTATATTTGACACTAATAGCAAGACGAAGTAATAGGTATGCTGGTACCAGATTCTTAAAGAGAGGTGCCAATATTCATGGAGATGTGGCTAATGAAGTTGAGACTGAACAAATAGTGCATGATTCAATGGTGTCTTCCTTCACCGCTGGCAGATTCAGTTCCTTTGTCCAAATGAGGGGTTCCATCCCCAGTTTTTGGTCACAAGATGTTTCAAAGATGGTGCCCAAGCCAGCAATATCCATTGATCTAGGTGACCCATTTGCAGAAATACCAGCAAAGCATTTCAACAATCTCTTGAAGAGATACGGATCGCCAGTTATGATTCTCAATTTAGTTAAGAAGAGGGAGAAGAAGAAGCATGAATCTCTTCTGACCAATGTGATAAGCAATGCCGTGAAATATCTAAACCAGTTTCTGCCCCCCGAACATGCTATACAGTATTTTCATCTGGATATGGCTAGAATCAATAAAGGCGCCGATGCCAAAGTACTGGACAAACTATCCGCAATAGCGCGTACAGTGGTCAGAAGGACGGGCATATTCCTGAGCTCCAAGAATTATGGCGAGGAGATAGGTGTGCCGGGGCACCAGGATGGGCGGCTGCAAACGGGAGTCGTGCGCGTTAATTGCGTCGATTGCTTGGATAGAACCAACACCGCTCAGTTCGCTATCGGCAAGTGTGTTCTGGCTCATCAGCTATACGCCTTAGGAGTCATCGGAGCGCCGGTGATAGAGTTTGACTCTGACTGCGCCAGGCTGCTCGAGGGGCTGTACGAGGACCACGGCGACACGCTCGCCTTGCAGTATGGCGGCTCGCAACTGGTTCATAGAATCAAAACGTACCGCAAGACAGCGCCCTGGTCGTCGCACGGCAACGATATCATGCAAACGTTGAGTCGGTACTACTCCAACACGTTTTCGGATGCAGAGAAACAGAACACGATGAACCTGTTCCTTGGCCTCTTCGTCCCGGACGCCGCGAGGCCTCCGATATGGGATTATCCCACTGATTATTACCTACACCATCCTGAAGCGATGGTGTACATACCTAACAGACGGTCATTAACAAAGTGGTGGGACGATGATGTTCTCCGCCACTTGCCATACCCTAGCAATGAGATGAGGAAGCTGTGCTGCGAGATAATTGGCATGCAGGGCGACAGTAGTGCACTGGAGATGGTTGATCCGTATCAGGAATATAATAGGCCTTTCGAATACACGGTGTTTATGGAGTGCTTCGAGTTTAAGATGTGCAACACGCTGCGCGAGCTGGCGCCGCCGCCGGGCGCGGGCGCGAGCCCCTTCGTGGTGCGCGGCCGCGCCGCCGGCAAGGGGCCCGCCTCCAAGAACCCCGTCATCAGCGGCCGCTCCAGCACCACCTCCAACAACTCCAGCGATTCAAACAGTGACTCTTCATCGGATGATGACCTGACGAGCTCGACGCCCAGTTCGCGGCAGCTGATGTCGCCCTCTTCGACGGTCGCCAAGCTGCTCGATCCGCAAGAAGCGGAGGAGAAACCACTGTTCCTCGCCATTAAGCGCCACACCAGGATGCTTTTGGAGGAACCAAGCAAACGGGACATGCTGTTATATAAGCGGTATGTGAATTTCGAGAGAAGATCTAATCCGAAGTACAATCCAGAGATCCCCATAATAATGACCGTTAGCAGCGCGTTTACCATTGACAGTTCAGTCGACGTCATTCCCCCCACAGTTTCTAAAGCAGCGAAAGAAATATACCAAGAATACATCCAAAGGGGCACTGGTAAAATAACAGTGCCCCCGGAATCAATTGCGCTGTATAAACAATATGTTAATTTCAGTGTTTGAAATCTCTTAATTATGTTATGTTGTTGTTAGTACAAGTGTTTATAAGTTTTAAATAAATTTTATTTATTATAAATTAAGCAAGTCTTTTAATGTTACTTCCAGAAATTAAAGTATTATAGCTACTATAATAACGACAAATTATTATATACATATATATTTTGTTTTTATTTGCAACACCCTCCAATGGAAAATGTTCAGTTCAGCAACACCGATTCCTATATTAAAATCTATACACAAAATACCAGTTACAATTGAAATATCTTGTGAGAAGTTTAAATAAAAAGGAATTAGGGTTGAGAAAATGTGAAAAAACAGGCAATAGTCGGAGATTACAGTATTACACAATTAAAAAAATTATATTGTCAGTCTGTGTCAAACGTCACTGTCAAATGCAGTAATTGACACTTCTCAGGGGTCGCTTGTCGGTTTGTCGATATCTTTGCAAAAAAAAATATTTGTCGACTGTAACCGCTGTAGTGTTAATGGGGGCGGATGGCTCTGATTTTCACATGAAATAAGCTCTCACGGTCATCATGGCTATGTCTAAAGGATTTAAAGTCCTAGAAAAGTCATCGCCCCCTAATCCCTACAGCATAATACTGCAACATAGAAACAAAGATACGGCTCTGCTGTTCGAATCCCAAGCAGTGGTGTCGCTTTCGTCACAAGAAACTGATACATTGCGGAAGCAATACCATAAGATCGCGGATGCTTACGGGTGCCTGGGAGTACTGCAGCTAAATTCTGGTGAGAGCTGTTTACTGTATCTCGTGCTAATTACTGGGTGCTGTTCAGTAGGGAAAGTTGGAGATACTGAGGTCTTCAAAATCACGCAGACGCAATTCCTGCCGCTGTTTTACCAGTCTCAAGGTGAAGACAAAGTCTCCGAGGTGAGAAAACTCCTTAACTCAGGAACTTTTTATTTTTCTTGGTCTACAGGCAAATCTCAGGATAACCTTTTTGATTTAACACTATGCTCTCAAAGGAAAAGTAAAGGTGCACCTGCTGATAACAGATTTTTCTGGAACAGAACACTTTTCATCCATCTTATAAGGTTTGGCATAGACTGGGATGATTGGCTTACTAGAGCGATGTGTGGGTCTGTTGAAATCCGCACCATCTATGTCGGACATCGACAAGCTCGTGCTGTACTAGTCTCTAGACTTAGTTGTGAGCGAGCAGGTACTCGATTTAATGTTAGGGGATGTAATGATGATGGCAATGTAGCAAATTTTGTTGAAACAGAGCAAGCCATATACATAGATGATTCTGTAACATCCTATATACAGACTAGAGGTTCTGTACCACTATACTGGGAGCAGCCTGGAATCCAGGTTGGTTCTCATAAGGTTAAAATGTCAAGAGGATATGATGCATCTACGAGCGCATGTGAAAGACATTTCTCTCAAATGAAACGCAACTATGGTTCAATTATTGTTGTAAATCTCTTAGGATCAAGTCTAATTGGGGGAAGTGAAGGTGAAGCAACTCTGAGTAATGCTTTCCAGAGACATCTGAATGATTCTGCGCATTGTGATATAAATCAGATTATATTTGATTATCATCAGGAGGTCAGGTCATCATCAATTGAAACAGCGCTATCACGATTCAAGAAGATAATCGAGAAACATTATGATGATGTCAGTATTTTCAGTGCCAAAAACAGAGACATCTATAATATACAGAAAGGAGTTATTCGTACTAATTGTTTAGATTGCTTGGATAGAACCAATTCCATTCAGACTTTCATAGGTCTAGAAATGTTAGCTATACAGCTGATGTTGCTGCAATGTATGGACAAGAAACAAAATGTGAACAGGTTTGAGGAAGTATTCAAACAAATGTGGATCAACAATGGAAATGAAATATCAAAGATCTATGCTGGAACCGGTGCTATACAAGGTGGCTCTAAATTAATAGATGGTGCGAGATCAGCTGCTCGTACAATCCAAAATAATTTGCTTGATAATTCTAAGCAAGAAGCTATTGATATTTTATTACTAGGATCAACATTGAATTCTGAACTTGCAGATCGTACAAGATTACTTTTGCCATCTAATATACTACATACTTCCACACCAGTTCTTAGGGAAATGTGTCGAAGAGCTGGTGAATTCACACAACCATCGAATATACGCATAACAATAGGCACATATAATGTAAATGGGGGTAAGCATTTCAGAAGTCTTGTTTATAAAGATGTATCCCTATCTGATTGGTTATTAGACTGTCCAAATTCTGCTCTTGTAAACACTGTTAACCTGAAAGACCATCCATCGGATATCTTTGCGATTGGCTTTGAAGAGATTGTAGATCTGAATGCCAGTAACATAATGGCTGCTAGTTCTGATAATGCAAAGGCTTGGAGTGAAGAATTAGAAAAAGTTTTATGCAGAGATGCTCATTACACTCTATTATCAAGTCACCAATTGGTAGGAGTTTGTCTCTTTGTATTCGTCAGGAAGGATCTAATTCCGCATATAAGAGATGTGGCTCTAGATTCTGTCAAAACTGGTCTTGGTGGAGCAACTGGCAACAAGGGCGCAGTTGCTATACGAATGGTAATCTATGGAACATCACTATGTTTTGTGTGTGCTCATTTTGCTGCTGGTCAGTCACAGGTAACTGAACGTAATGCTGACTATACAGAAATTACAAGGAAAGTTGCTTTTCCTATGGGGCGATCTCTTTATTCCCATGATTATGTATTTTGGTGTGGTGATTTTAATTACCGCATAGATTTAGATAAAGATGAAACACGTTTATTAGCTTCGCAAAACAATATGCAGCGCCTGTTAGAGCAAGATCAACTGCTAAGACAAAAGGCACAGGGCTTAGTGTTTAAGAACTGTTTCGAAGGAGAAATCACTTTCCTTCCGACCTACAAGTACGATCTCTTTAGTGACGACTACGACACTAGTGAAAAATGCAGAGCTCCTGCCTGGACTGATCGCATATTATGGAGGAGTAGAAAGCATACTATTGACCCAGAAACGACATCCGAATTAGCTGCAGGCAAGTTGCTTCACTATGGCCGAGCGGAATTGAAGCAAAGCGATCATCGTCCAGTTATTGGTATCTTAGAAATCGAAGTTCTGCAAGTCAGTTACACAAAGTGCATGGATGTATTTTATGAAGTAGTTAAAGATCTCGGACCTCCTGATGCCAGTATTATAGTGCAGCCAATGGAAGATCTGGACTTAGGTGATGCAGTTATCGATGATAATATCGTATCAGCTGTACTGCAGGAATTGTCAACAATCGGCGAAGTTACGTTAGTACGTTTTATTGATGACCAAACATTAAGTATTACTTTTAGAGATGGACAACATGCTCTAGCAGCGGCAGAAAAATGGAAAATGGAGATTCGTTCGCTACCACTTTGTATTACACTGAAGTCACCAGAGTGGATGGATATTGTCAGATCGGAAATAAACTTGTGTACAAACAATACTTTTCCGTTGTACGGCCCAAACGGTCCTCCGGAACGCCCACTTAGATCAGCTCCGCCAACACCGCGCAGGCAACAGTCTAGTCGGCCTCCAGCTCCTTCACCTACTCCGTTAGTGCCATCGAGAGCTCCAGCGGCGAGCCCCGCTCGGCCTCCACCTCCGAGGCCAGCCCCACTTCCGCCAGAAGCGAATACCGCAGTTTCTCCACCACCTGTGTCATCTCCTCCAGCTGAAAGTGCTCCTCCGCCCACTTGTGCTCCCCCTCCCCCGCCAACTGCCAGCGCTAGTAGTACGCCTCCACCAGCCGCAGGCCCCCCTCCACCCGTTCCAGCACGGCAAGGAGCCCCGCCACCTTTACCAGCTCGCCCAAGACCCGCAATGTAACTTATACATCTTGGTACGTAACTTAACATAATTTACAATATGATGTATTAGTTCATGCAATGGTAAGTTAAGAGCGCAATATGTAATAATTTCACCTCATAGGCTGAAATGCAAGCGAGTGATATCTAAACGGCTTACAGGTGGTTAAATATTATTACTGAGCATACTTTTATATAGATGAGATATGTCTATTGTGTCCCTATCTTTGTTGTTTGAAGTTATGGTTTTGTTATCAATGATCCAATTGTCCAATAAATTATTGTCTATACTATATATATAATAATATGTTTCTATGCTACATGTTCTTTATACGGATAGTTTACGGTTTGTAAACTACAACACGTCGTTTAAAATGTACCTGGTAATATTTGTTTGTTTGAGGATGGTCCTTGATACAATTGAATCTTCTTTTAATGGTTATGAATATAATTTATCTTCAAGGAACAATTCTTTGGGATATTTCTATCATATACGTTGCTAATTTGAAGTAAAATTGTATTTATTAATTAATTGAAACTAAAATTATAGTAAATTTTAAATAATAAGTTACTCCTTCTGTATTTGAGAAATTTAAGAATTTTATAGAATGTTTATTGTTATTACATTATTATAATATAATATAACATACATCGAACATTATAACTTTAAAACCATTCATGCATATGCCACTTATCACAGTGTTTAAACAGTTACGAATTAGCGATTGCATTCCAGATAATGACATTAAGCCGATGTTCTTTTATGATAAGATGTAGAGTAGTCACGGTACTGTTCTTTCTTTAAATGTATTCTATATGATTTGTTTTGTATCTAGAATCTATTCATATTAATTATATTTATTGTTTTTATTATGCATATTTGATTACATAAAAATTATTTAACTATAAGTTAATCTCATTAAATAACTTAATTTAAATATTAAGCTACAATTAATTATAAACCTTTAATCAGTGAACTTTGGCAGCCCTGATTTAGGGTGAAAAGTAGTTAAATACAATATAACTCATTTTTAACGCTAAAATTAACATTAATAAATAAAATATTCATTTGATGTATTGAAGAAACAGCGTAGTGTTTATCGGTAATCAAACTCAGTGGCGCAGTAATGAGAAGCGCGACTGTCAAGGTTCTGGGTCGGATAAAAAGTAGTATTAGATTTTTCTTCTACGTAAAAGCTCAGTAACAACTCATAGCTTGGAATTGGAACCGATAAACGGCAATAGACTTCCTACTATTACATCTTAAATGTAAGTAGCTAATTGTGGTACACTACGTATACACCCGGGTAAATAAAGGCGTTAGTTTAGTTTCTTGTCGTTGCTTTACGGAACGTGGAGAAATAGTTTTATTTCTAAGGGGATTTAAAATATTTGAATTTATATTTTACAAAAATTACAATTTATAAAATGGATAAATAATTAATATTTTATAAATAAATAATTTCATCCGTGAACATTATCTCTAGTCTAAACTAGTAATAAAACTACACACTACTACTACATTTTGAATATTTTCTTATTTATAGGAAAACAATTGAATATACGTAAACACACATATTTACTTGTTATTCGCTATATTTTAAATAGTTTTCCTTTATAGCAAATGAGGCCATCAACATAACATCTACGAATATGCATCTTAGATACCTATTTTTTTGTTTTGTTTTAGGATTAAACAATTATATATATTATACAGTACTATAATACAATATTCCGGCTCCAGTGATACTTAATCATTGCTGTTAAATCGATTGTTACAAATACTCCAGTAGTCAAATTTTTGTTAAATATTTGATTTTTCATACTTTCGTCCATTTTTATTGGTATACAACCTCTTTTTATACTATAATTTATAGAAACTCTTTATTAATGTAATGTAATTACTTTTGCTTACTGTGTCTGCTTATTTTTATTTTTCATAAGGCTGTGGGTATTAGAGATTGGTTTTTAAACTTATTTAAATCCTATTATAAATTTAAACTTTGAATTATATACAGTTCCTTTTTATACCTATTTTTAAAAAAAACGTAGTGTTTGTTTAGTTAAAATAAGTTAGTGGTGTTATTTTACGAAGGTTTTATGGCGAGTACCCGGTTCTGACCAGAAAAAATGAATTCGTCAAAATTTTATGTTCTTCGTGTGACATCTGTACAGAGCCTTCATATTATATATTATGGTTAATAATGCAGATGCAAAATCCCTATAATTACACTGTTTTTTTTATTTTTAATAACAGGCTCAAAATTATGGAGACATTGTCACTGTTTAAGAGAATTATTGTTAAAATTATGTATATGAAGATAATAGTAAATAATATAAATTCTGGCCTATGCCCAGGTACTTCTTTTACAAACCTATAATAGTTTATTTTATGTATTGTACTTTTTGTCAACTTGGGGACAAAATGTTATTTACTTCTATAGAGTGCTACTTAATAAACAAATGTTATGAAATGTTAATTTAATATAACTAAATCGTAATATAATATTTTTCGTGAAATTGTTGGCGACACCAGTTACTTAGTTACAAATTCGTCACTTGCTGTTCACCAGAATAATCGTTTTGTCTCATATAAATTGTATTTTGCATTTATATACCATAAAAATATTTATTTCAATATGTTATAGCGGCGATCAATATACGTTTAAAGATTGCTGTGGATTTGAGTTAGTGTCTGATGTTTAGGTATTTTCATCGATCAAATATTAGATTAGAAGAGTTTGAGGTTAAATTGTAAAGTAGATTTGTTTGTTGTTCTTTAGAGACCATGCAATAAAGAATTATGCATAAATTAGTTCATGTAAGTGCTTGATAATTGTGTGTTATATAAATTATTGATTGTTACAAATAATAATATTTACGAGCGTATGTTTACACGCAGGTGTTATTGTTAATCGATGTCCATCAGATACAAAATATATTATCGGTGTCGTATTTTTTTATAAATTTTTGTTCATGACAAACTTCAGCATTACCAAAATTATTGACTATATTACACCAGTTCTGTTTCAAATGTTGCTAATATCGCTTATATAACTTTTATCATTGAATCTCATTGTAAAGAACGAAGTGTGTAATATATGCAGCTAGCTATATAGTTAACGTGTATACGCAGTACACTGAACTATCCTTGTATTGGTATATCGTTATTATTTTCGTGAACACCATTGTAAATATATAGTTTTCAAAAAAATTATATGTACTTGGTTTTCCAAATGATGTTTAATGCGTACCTGATAAGCATATATTATTTTCATCTTTCTACCATTATATTTATTTATACATGACAGCAATGGTATCTGATTGTAAAATCGTATAACGATCAAATTATTATGTACGTAGCCTAGTGCTTTTAGATGTATGAAATATTTGCTAAATTGGCTTTAGATGTATGTAACGGCCAGTGTATTATTCGGCGATCAATAGAAATGATTTATTGGTGAAATTTGGTTTTATTTCTTTCATTGCCTGTTGTTCCCGATTCTCAAATTAAAAATAAAAAACTCATAATTACAGTGTTTATTATGTCTCAAACCACTCAAAATCTGTTTTTGTGTTTATTACAACATACAACAATATTTAACTCTTATTATAGAAATACATTCCTTGTACCTACTTAAACATTTCTTCAGAAAAACAAGAAATACAAGTGAGGCATTTATAGAACAATGCTATAAAGAGACTCATGCTCTTAAAAGTCAATGCCAATAAAATAAAAGGAATTGTAACTGGCGTTAAAGGTATAAAAAACCCAGTAATCTGATTTAAATAAAAGTAAATACCTTTGGTGATTATTTTATTTCTTCAAATAAATGAAAGTGTAGCACTAACATAAACTTATAAGAGGTTGTTTTAAAATAAATATTTCAGCTATTTTGAATAACTTTATTCTATAACACAAGCATCTAGAGTGAATAGGCTAATCTGCTTTACTTCTTAGGCACAGCATGGATGTAGACAGTGTGTGCCACACCTACAAGTCCAACAACGCAGAGAGCCATGGTGAGACGATACAGGACACCATCGAAGGCACCACCTTTCAGGAATACTGGTTTGTCATTGTTTTTCTGGAAGAGTTGCTGATCCTTGCGAAGGGACTCCGAGAGGGGCCCGTAGGGAACGTTCGTGCCTGGAATGAGGGTCCTGGTACCGGCGGGGCACGCGGAGGTTTCCGTGACAGTGGCCATGTGTGCCGTGTTGTACTGAATCACGGGTGGCTCAGCCCGTTGCAGAGCGATTGGTGCAACTGGGAATAGTGGGCTTTGCAAGTGCGAGGCACTCACGAGCCTGCCGGTAACCCTGCTCAGTTGGTGATACATCTTTC
>DWIE01001218.1:0-11376 GCA_018248235.1 Choaspes benjaminii
TGACGAGAAACTCCAAGTGCCAGCTCGCACAGATAGAAATTAACTGGGCTAGGGAGACCCAGTTTTCGCACCGCGCAGGTGTCTATGTTGCGGTTACACGTAATTAGTCCACTACACCATCACTTAATATGACAATCATCACCGCTTATCACACTACAGACAACGTAAACTAATTAAATAACACCAACACAACTCCGAACATGGCACTCGGAAGATTCCCGCCAAAACACTGACAGGTTACTTTTTTTTTTCATTTTATGAAGTAGCGCAAAGACTTGCACTCATCCTTTTTTTTTTGAAGTAGCACAAAGGTTTCCAGTCAATCTTTTTTGTTTTTTTTTGTGTTATGATACTTCATACCAATTGCTGTGAAACTGCACCAAGTTTTTGTGTTATGTAGTACAAAAGTTTGCTGACCATTTATTTTATTATATAACGAAGTAGTTATCACAAAACACAGTATGGTATGAAGTAGCTTGCAATCCAATTGGTGGTAAAAAGATATAGCTTGCTAAGTGACTTCGATACATGTGAATAGTTTAAAATATTCCAATATCCTAATGATCTAATCCACAGTAACATTAACTTGATATTAATCATTATTAGCTTTAAGTAAAGAGATCAATTCTCAAGTAATTTTTGACAAAGTAACAATTTTAGAACATAGCTTCAAGTAACTCCAGCAAATGATCCGACAGTACTAACAATAAAATACGTAGCTCCATAAATTCTATTTGTTCAATTTATTTGTTTGAGGGTTGCAGTAATTTATCCAGGAATTACTGCTTTCAATATGCTTAAAATAAACAATCATATAACGTGATTCTAACATTTTTTTTCCATTTACAGGTGCTACTGGCTTCCAAGGAAAAACGGCAGACTCTGTCAACATCGCTGCCCACCAGAGCTTGGTTTCTGGCGCTTCTTTGGACAACTTGGTTGGAATCCAAAGTGGTTACCTAAGCAACGCTGACGCTTTAGATGCTAATTTCATAGCATCACAAGAGTACAGCCCTGAAGCATCCGGACAAATATTCAGAACTGAAACGACCGCCCCTGGCTTCACACAGACCGTCAGCGGTGTCTCCCAATACGATGTAGGGGACGCAGAATCTTTAGCTAACGTAGGTCTCGTGCAAGCAACTAGATATAACGACGAAGGAAAATACTCTAGCGGTTCTCTGATCTTAGACGACTATAGGCTTCCCAGTAGTTCAAATATCGCTAGCAGTGTTAGCGGATTTAGTCAAAGTAGTAACGCAGGACAATACAAACAAGCGAACACTGCTACAAGCGCTGCTTATAGCAGAACAACCTCCGGACAGAAATACCAAACTGGTAAATACGTTAAAGATAACTCTGGCCGTTACGTCCACAACCCGGCCGGCGACCGTGCTCTGCCGTACGACCACGTGGACTCCGTAGTGAAGCCCTACGTCCACGATGTCACCAAGTACACGCAATCTACAGTCAATACTGGCTCGACCGGTTATACCAAGCCTTCTGGCTACTATTACCCCAAGCCAAGCACGCCTTTCGAAGATGGAGTCTCATTTGGCTCTGCTGGTGATTCATATAAATCTGAAGGATATACCCAAAGTGGGTATTCTGGATCTTACGATGCCGCCTCTGCTGGTGGATACCAATCTGGTTATTCAGGGTCGACTTCAAGTGAAGATTCCGGCAAATATAACTTGTTGTACAAACTAGAAGGCCAATATGGGGGTGTCGAAAGCGGCATCGCCGGCAGCAACGGCCAATCTGATAACGCATTTAATATTCAACAATATCATAGTTACGACAACGGCGATGCCAACTACGTTACCGACTCCAAAGCTTACACTGGTGCTTCCCATACCCTCACAGCGGGAGCAATCAACGTCGGTCTAGTAGGAAAGACAAGCTTGGTCGATGTCGAGTACACAGGCCAAGGGCTTTATCAAACGGGCCACGAAATTGTCCACGAAAACTCGCAAGGTGGTCAGGTTAACTTTGTTTCTCAGCCGGCTGTTTCTATCAGCCACGCCGGTACAGACAGTCAGAACTTAGATGGCTATAGCTATGTAACTACACCTACATCTTCGGGAGTGCCTACAACTGCCACACCGTTTGCTGTAACGACCTCATTGCCAGCAGTCACATCTTACAAAACTACTTATGTCCCACTTGCACCTAAAACTAGCGTGAAACAAGTATTCGGTTACACCCAACCCGCGGTTACACTTGTTCAGCCAACTGTAGTCGCTGTGAAGCAATACGTTACTCCTAAAGTCGAAATTACTGGGCAGGGTCAGGGTGCCAGTTATCAATTTGAAAGTAAGGACTACACCTCCTCAAACGTCTACAACACAGGCTCTGCTGGATCCGAATCAACTGGATATGATTATTCGAAGCCAAGTATAAAATTCCAAGATGGTATCTCATACACAACTCCTGTGCCAGCTATATCAGTAGCTACATTCAAACCTCGTGGTTTCAGTCACACCCAACAAACGTTGCATAAGGTAGAATCGGCTGGTTACGATTATTCTGCTCCAACGCCCATAGCTGAAGAACCATTTAGAAAAGCCGTAGCATACACTACAGGGCCGTCCGTCTCTACTTATGTGCAACCTACAGTTTCTACTTTTACCCCGCAGTCGTTCAGTCATCAAACTTTACACAAGGTAGAATCAAGCAACACTTACATTCCATCTGTCGATGTTGGAGTATCTGGGCATGGAGAAATAAGCTCCGGTATCACATACGAAGAACCACAGACCGTAGTCCAATATACGACAGTGAGACCTTCAATTCAACCAGTAGCAACTTACAGTAGCAGCACGTCTCAACCACAGGTATACAGTCAACAAACTTTACATAAAGTAGACGCTAGCAAAATAACCACCTACTCTGACGACGACGCAGTTACTGGATATCAGTACAGTCAGCCTTCTATCAGATTCGAGGAAGGTTCAAAATCTGAATACCGGTATTCGACACCCGCACCAGTAGTTTCTTCTACCTACAGAACACCTAGCTACAGCCAACAAACTGTACATAGAGTCTCAACTCCTCAATTCGTGCCTTCTTCGACACCAGTGACAGTTTATGAAAACCCTATTCGTAAATACACACAGAAAGTAACTCCAGTGTCATATGTCAGTCCCGCGGTAACTTACAGTCAGCAAACTATTCATCAAGCGGACACTAGTCAAACAGCAGAAATTGAATCCACTGGCTATGAATATACCAAAACCAGGTATGAGACACCTAAGGTTCCACAACCTACAATTGCCATCCAAACTGTTGTATCAACTTACCAACCGCAGACGTATAGCCAGCAAACGCTACACAAAGTCGATGCAGGTCAAGTCAATACTTACTCGCAAGGCGAATCGGGCTATGAATACTCGCAACCATTGAGTACGTTCGAAGATACAGGAAGAACCGTGTTTGAAACGTCCACCCCAACGCCTGCAGTAGTCTCAACATACGCCCCACATTCATTTAGCCAACAGACGCTGCACAAAGTAGACAGACAAAAATTCATACCTGTTTCCACTACAGCCATCCCGATTGTCGATCTACAGTATCAAGAACCGAAGGTTACAGTCTATCAAAATCCTATACTCGAATACACTAAAAGCGTAACTCCCGCGCCTACGGCATCCGTTTATACGCAAACTTACAAACCTCTGCGAACCAAAGTTTCTCGACCCATTCAATATCTACCACCTACTCAAGAATCTTATGTAAATGATAATATCCAACTGAATCAAGAAGGATATACATACAGCCAACCCGAAATACAGAGGAATATCGAAACATCAAATTCGGCAACGTATTCAGATGCTACCTTAGTATCTCATCAAACTTTCCATCAAACACACGAGAGTGACGCAGGGAAGAATGTAGTCTTTGTCTCAACGACGCCTTCTACTCTTGTTTATGAAGATCATTATACTGATTACGAAGCGCAAAAGACAGTTGGAACATACCAAGCCCCAGAGTACATTCCACCGAAAACAATAGAATCATACCAAGCCCCAGAGTACATTCCACCTAAAACAATAGAAACATACCAAGCCCCAGAGTACATTCCACCGAAAACAAAAGAAACATACAAAGCTCCAGAGTATATTCCACCGAAAACAGAATACCAATCCACATATTCCGTATCCACTGCTTCGACGCCGGTTACTTACCAGGAAACTCAGGAATATGATTACCAACCTACATATACACAACAATATGACACTGTTCAAGAAATTGTTCCAAAGAAAGTTGAATCTATTCATTTTTCATCGTTCCCTGGAACTACTGTCACTACTAAATTTAATCAAGTGGCTTATGAAACACCTGAGATCCAAGTAGCTTACAAAGCTGAGGAATATTTACCACCGGTATCGTCAACAGCTAGACCCGCGGTAAGTTCCACTTACAGACCGCGAACGTATTCGACTACCACGCGGGAATATTTACCACCTACATCTGAACCCAAGTATAACGCACCTGAGTATCTACCTCCAGTGGACAACACTTACTTGCCTCCATCTACAGCTGGATCTTTGGAATATTTACCTCCAGCAAGTAAAACAGGCTCAAGTGTGGTTAACTTCGAATCATTTGGATATGAAAACAATGGGGAGACCTACGAAAGCAATCTTGGATATAACCCCTACCAAGACAATACACAAGTATATGCATCCGCTTCGTCTACGACGTCCGCTCCAGTTACAAGAAAACAAAACATAGTCGTTGAAACAGCAAAATCCAACTTACTCGGATTTGGGACTGTAGGACCAGATGCTGGAATTGTTGCTCCAGTAACTTACACTACTTCTGGACCAATTGTTGTATCTAGTACTGATAATAGTTACTTGCCACCGAAAATTGTAACGTCAACCTACGCACCAGAAATCGAAGTAACATCGCCTGCCTCTCGAAGAACTAGACCTAAATATGGAAGACCGTTTGTAACATCCACAACCCAAGAACCTGTTTACTTTGAATCTACAACCGCCTTCAAGGCACCCGAATATTTACCACCGTCTGAGGAAGCCGAACAATCCATTGATAGCGTAGGATTATATAACAAGTATCAGGAGGAGAATAACTCTGCCGATTACATCGTGTCAACCACCGCGGCTCCTTATCAAAGAAAACAAAATATAGTAATTCAAACAGCTAAGGCTAACCAACTTGGTTTTGGAGCCGTTGGATCTGATTCAGGCATATTATCTACTGCGACATACACTACATCTGCACCAGTTGAAGTATCCAGCTCGACATATGCGCCTATCAAACAAGGACTAGTTGAAGTAACTGCCACTCGTAGGACTAAACCGAAAGTTGCTATTGTTACAAAGATAAACGATTTCAACCCTCTTCTCGTCAGGAAATTGGGTGCCGTTTGCAGTTGCCAATCACCGGTGTTGGTTCTTAAGGGAAGAAGACCTAATGCGCATGGACAAGATTCCAACGGCTTCAGCACTGATTACGAATCCAGCCGCGGTGATGTCACCGATGATGCTTGGACACAACAGTCATATACTCCGTCTGTTAGCACTGTTGTAACTCCCACTCCTTTAGTAACATCTACATTTAATCCCATTATTGTCCCAGACGATTCATTCTATCAAGATTACCAAGAAAGTAATAGCGATCAGGTGGATATAACATCAAACGGTCAGGGATACTCCGAAAATCTTGTATCAAGTACTCCAATCATTTCAACGACGGAGAAGTTAATCCGCATTAGACCAAGAGTTAAGGCTGTCACTGTTGCTCCTACTTACAAAACTGTTATACTTAATCAAGAAGTAACTCCGTCTGCAATCATTAAGGATACAGATGCGTCCGTGGCTATTGAATCACAATCGTTCGATCGTTACGGTCCAGGAGGCTGGAGAAGCAGAGATGAGACACTACAAGGTTCTGTAGACTGCAAGAGAGCCGGATTGTTCCGTCATCCGAAACAATGTAACAAATTCTACGCTTGTAGATGGGACTGCACAAAACAAAGATTTACTCTTCACGTGTTCAACTGTCCAGTACAATTAAGTTTCGATCCTAATTTAGGTGCTTGTAACTGGCCAAGCCAGGGTCCCGCTTGCCAAGGCGACACGCTTCTTACTAATACGCTTTGAGTTAGTACTTTAAAAGACCGTTCTATGAATCTCGACGTGCCATCGAAATTGTGATAGGATGTGATCACGAAATGTCCTACGATCTTTACTTTTTTTATCAGGGGTAATTAAGTTGATGATTTGAGTCTCTCTTTTAATTCTATAGGCTTATTTATTTGTTTGATTGTTTTAATGTTATTTTATAGTTATTTATTACTCATGCTTTTGTAAAGCTTATGATCGCTAAGTAATTTGAATTTTCGGCATTATTGATTGAACATTAGTTACCAGTGTCTAGTTCATATAGCATGTAATGTTTTGTAAAATAGTGAAGTCATTTTTGTACGTTTATAAATCAATGCGCTGTAATGTAAATATATCATTTTATTCATATATTCTGTATTTCATTTCATTTCATGTCACAATTTATAAAATATATAATGTAATTGTATTAAATATTCAATGCAACAGGCTTCTCTACTGCGGCTAGAGCATGTTGGTACTTGCTAAGAACCGGTGTGACCTCTTCCTCAAGAAATTCTGAGACCTGTTCAGGTGCTCTTCCGATAAATGTAGATGCATCCAAAATATTGTCTAACTTTGGAATTATTTCAGCAAAGTAGCTGTCTTTTTTAACACGGTCAATTAAATCATTGTCTTTCCCTTCCTGTTTAACAACCGCACCCGCTTCATGAGAGAGGACACGAATTTTTTCGTGACATACTTGACGATCGCCACCAGCCTGCACCATGGCCATAATTATATTTTCAGTAGCCATAAATGGCAGCTCCTGTGCGATATGACGAGCAATCACTTTAGGATATACAACTAGTCCTTGGCAGATATTCAGGAGAGTTATTAATGTTGCGTCTGCGGTTAAGAAAGCTTCTGCCAGTGTAATGCGACGATTAGCAGAGTCGTCTAAAGTTCGCTCAAGCCATTGCACTGCATGCGTATTAGCAGCGTTAGCATGCAAAGTTATCAAATGTCGGGCTAGAGCACAGCATCGCTCAGATCGCATTGGGTTCCTCTTGTAAGGCATAGCACTGGATCCAATCTGGGAGGTTTCAAACGGTTCCTCTAATTCCTTTCTTGACGCTAAGATGCGAATATCAGAGCACATTTTGTGGACTGTTGCGCCCAGTCCTGATAGAGCGGAGATTACTTCAAGATCGACTTTTCTGGAATACGTCTGACCAGTCACGATGTAACGTTTGTCGAACCCAGCTAATTCAGCAACCCTTTTGTCCAAGGCTCGTACTTTAGCACCATCTCCTTTGAATAGTTGTAGGAATGATGCTTGAGTTCCAGTGGTACCTTTGACGCCACGGAATCTCAAATCTTCTCTAGCGCGGGATAGAGCCCGCTCGTCCATAAGTAAATCACTCAACCATAAGGAGGCACGTTTTCCTACAGTTGTCAGTTGCGCTGGCTGGAGATGAGTGAAGCCAAGAATAGGAAGGGACTTGAATTCATCTGCGAATTGCCCCAACCTGCTGATGACGGCAGCCAGCCTTGGTAGCAACAGATCCAAGCCATGTCTCAGTACGATCAGATCGGTGTTGTCCCCGACGTAGCAAGACGTGGCTCCGAGGTGAATGATTGGGGCAGCCTTCGGGCACCTTTCAGCTAAGGTATGCACGTGCGCCATCACATCGTGCCGGACTTTCTTTTCGTGGGCTGCTGCTGATGCGAAGTCGATGTCGTGGATCGCTGACTCCAATTCAGCAATTTGGTCGTCTGTTATTTCTAAGCCGAGCTCCTGGAAATGATAAATAACACCGCATTACATTTTGTAAGAACTACTGAATATACATATTATATTGTACATCTACAATTTATAATGGAATTCTATATTTCACAGAATCGGTTTAAATGCTAGGATTCTTTAGATCCAGTTGGATGCTGAACGATTTTGAGAGCTAGTCTTAGAAGTAACAACTTATGAGTAGACGATCAAAAGTGCATCTAAATCTGATCACATGTACAAGTATAACCGGATATTTACAGGCCTTTAATACATTATCCACATCAAAAGAATATATGCAGCTTCAACAATTAGAAATCCATAAAATATAAATAAACCAAATTCAGAAAGGCGCTCTATTCGCCAATAAAGTTACGTGAAATTCTTTGGTCTCTATAATCTATATTTAATATTTCATTTTATGCTACAGGATTATGTACCCATTTCAATAACTTTAGTTAACATTTATCGCATGTTAACAAACTACAGGATTCCGGTGGTTACTGCCTTTAGTGTTAATTTATGAGATCAGAGACGTGTAGTCATAAAGCATTACTTCAATGAGACCACACAGAAGCGTCTACCTAAAGATTATTTATTGCTTGTGCGCTAATTATTCTATGACTACGTAGTGACTCAGGAATTGATATGTTGTTGTATAAATTCCATTCGGAATAGTTTTTGGTTAATTGTATCGAATATATTCTCGTACAATCATGAACACAAATGTTAATGCTATTCTAAACGACCTATATTTAGAATTTAATACGACTGTATGTAGTGTTGCATGTACTGTAAATGAATTATTATTAGTCATCTACCTTCGTAAGGGGCGATAACGTGAGGCAGTGTCCGAAACCTACATTGAATTTTCGGAATGTTCATTATAATGATAAACAAATAAGACTTTAACTGTATGGCAATTGAATACAAATTACTACACTTTGTTCGCTCCAAAACACCGTAGCTTGCAACCTGTCCTACTAATTCGCTGAAACAGATAAGATTAGAGCTCGCTTCAACTACGATGATAAAACCATAGGTGCTGATAAAATAAAATCACCAGTGACGAGTTATCTGTTCACAAAAACGGACACAAGACAAAAGAGTTGTTGTGAATAAAAAAAGAAGAAAGATAGATTGTGTTTTGGGAGAACATTAAGTGATTTTGTGACAATGGTGTCCGTGCAAACAATCGCCACGATAGTGGTGAAAGTATTTAAAATTGTAAGTAACTTAACAATGGTAAACTTCATTTTATTATAACTCTACTGATTGAAATCGACAACTGAATTGAGGTGTCCCACAAGGCACGCTATTATTCCCGATGTTTTACACTTACGTTCGGTTTCTTTAGGCACTTTCAAGAGATTGCACCATTTTGCAAAGGTGTTGCATATTAACTTTGCTTCAATTTAACAGTTAATAATGTGTTGTGTATACGACGTGAGCTTTATAACTTTTAATTTGTAACCCAAAATCTAGGACAGGATCGCTAATTAATTTACATTCCATATAATTTTACCCATGTAAAAAATGTTCAACATCTTTAATTGATTTTTCTATGTTATGCCAGCAGTCCATCTGGTGGTAAATGGCTACTGCAGCCGATGATGTCTGCAACCAAGGTTACTGTACAAACACTATTGGAAAACGTATAGAATAGAGAATTATGAAATCCTAATAGTATTTCAAAATATATCAGATCTCATCTCTCTTTGATCAGACTACTCCATACTTTTTTAAGTAAATGATACGCTACATACCAATTACTTTAAATAACAAGTACACTTATTACTTAAATTGACTCTACTACTATCGTTACTATGATACATACCTATATATTATCGCTTTACACTGAAAGGAGGTGAAAGAGACGAAACATTAGCTTATGATAAGGATAATTCATCGATTGAAATAACGTTGGACGTTGGAGAATATTGGGAGTGGTGATAAGCCAATACAAAAGACAAAACCTAAATATTTTGCAATACACATTTATAGAAATCCCAGTTATCTTTTTTATTTTATGAAATAGCACACGCGCTTCAAAAATACCTGATAGTAAGTAGCTACTGCAGCCCATGACATCCATAACCACACCATTACACCGAAACACTAGTGTTTCACGACACAATTAGGTGCGATGGTGGTACCGACCCAGTCGAACATATTCATCCGTATCCCATTTCTGCTGTGAAGCAGCTCTTGCGAGTTGTTTCAATTGAATAATTTGGGTGCGGGTATGAACAGTATACATGAAGGGACCAACTTAGCTCTCAGGAGCAGAAACTGAACTGCAGTTCACCTCGAATAGATTGATAGGTCTGCTTGAAACCGGTCACGCGTGTCTCGGACGGCAGTGACCATTTAACCAAGAGCTTCATGCCCATTTGCTCCACTCAGTACGTTTATAGTACAATACAATATACAACGATACAATTTGCAGTACAAAACCTATCACTTGACGTTATAATGAACGTTCCTATCTTACGGTTCATGAAGTATATATTTGAGACAAATAACACTCATAGTCAGAAATTATAATGAAATAAGCAGAATATTGAATGAATAATGCATGGGATGAGTCACGATATCACTTATGCGACGTATGCACGAACACCATGAATATAGCTGCAAATATACACAAAATGGGAACTAGGACGGTCTTATTGTTCTGTAGAACCTATAATACGAGCGTATTTTGTTAGATGCAATAGAGTTACTTGTATTTAACATTTCATCACAGTAAACAAAAAGTATCTATATTTTACGATGGGTATTTTTTTAAAATACATTTGTCAATTTATCTATGTTCAGTCCGTGGTTGAGACACATGCGTGTCTGGACTCACATATGGAATCATGCATGCATTTATACAAGCAATAAATAAGATTTTCATAAGTATTTAAGTTATTATTAATAATAATTAATTAGAGTAGTAAACTAGCATGCAATTAACGTAATGTTTATTGACCGCTGCAGCACAGGACAACCGCAACCCACATCACGGTTCTTGTCAAAAATAATTACTTAGCGTTAAACGTAGTGAATGACTCTATGGACCTAAATTAAAAGGGTTCGTGGAGTTCTAGACTGGTACTTGTGACTTCCTGCGTAAAATCCCTGCAGCTCTATGTCAACCAGGTCAAGGGACATACTTCCTGCGTTCAACTACGGTTCCATTAATTACCGACAAATACACTTTTCACGCCTAAGGCGAGTCAATTTCGTTAACCAAATAAGTATGTACGAGAAAATAAAAACCTGGCATCTGAAAGTAGATGAAGTACCTAAAAGATTTATATGCAAATATATATGTGTGTGTGTGTGTGTGTGTGTGTATATGTGTTATGATTTAAATTTGAAAATAATTATATAATTCATGAATACGTTGTTTAATGATTGAATGAATAATTTGTTGAAATTGCGGTTGCACGTTGGAATTTTTCGCATTTCGGTCACACAATTTTCCATTATTTGGCATGAAATATGTATTCGTTATTTTAGATTTACATT
>DWIE01001219.1:0-11375 GCA_018248235.1 Choaspes benjaminii
GTGTACAATAAAGTTATAAAAAAAAAAAGATTTTGTTGAATGACTTATACTTCAATATAGTTTTACAAAGCTTGTAAGCATAAACATCATTAGACGCCATATTAGTATAAGCCTCATGTATACAGAAAAATGACAAGAATTCAAAACTAGTTCATATGTCATGAGGTAGCACACACACTTGTTATCAACATGATGGTAAGGCTATTGCAGTGTTTGACATCTGTAACCGCAGATGCGGTGCTACTCTTGAGGCAATAGATCGAACGCCTCGTGTTCTGCATATGCTGACTATCACACTCTTACATCGAAAAATAAATATTGCGAACACTACTGTTTCATAATACAAATAGGTGTGACGGTGGTACCAACCCAGTCTTAACATATTCATCTCCGACCATCCGCTATTGCTATTACATTATATTGGTAGTATCAAACTTACCAGCAGAATTTTTTGCTGTAATGGTTGAGTCGTAAACATGAGGATATTGCACTTTTGTTTGAAAGTAAGAGATCTTTTGAAGTATAGGATCCACTTCTCTTGAAGATTTCGATGTAGAAAATGGCGTAACAGGCTTTGATAGTTCCGCTATCCTGTAATTGCGTATACACATAGAATCAAAAAAGGTCTTGAATTTATCGCTTATAACTCTGAATTCTTAAAAAAATAATGCCATATTAATTTTATAGTGTTGACAATATAAACTATGGTGCACCAAAAAAAAAAACAAACAGAGTACCTTTTAGCTCTCAACTGCGCGATGTTTAGTTCTGCCTCGCAATCATCATCGTCATTCCTTTTAGCATTTTTGGACTTCTTCTCCTCTTTCCTGACCAGCTTGGCCAACAGTTTCTCTTGCTCCGAGCTAACCGACACTTGGCACAGGTACTGGGGCATCTTGTTCTCAGGGAGCATTGCTGCAACTAGATCATAACGTTATGAATATTACAAGAAAATCTTATAAAATACTAGGTTTTGCCGGCGACTTTACCCAGATAGATTTTGATTAACACAATATCTTATAGGACATATGCTATTCTTTCACCAACATTTTTATCGGTGGTAGAATCTATCCAGATTCGCCAGATTTACCATCAGATGAACGGCATGCCCGTTTGCTACTCTAGTTTTCATAAAAAAAAATCTGTCTAGTAGTTTTTATGTAAAGGATTAACAATTATCCATCCCCACAATCTTTCGCATTTATAATACTAGTAGTCACAATTTGCATATTCATTCCACAGATTAGACATGGTCATAATCATTTATCAAAATAGGAAGAAAAATGAAATAATTTCTTAAACAGTTTAAGATTATTCATAAAGATTTAAAGTTATAATTAAGATATTAAACTTACTTTCGGATATAGTTATCTGTGGAGGAGGTGCTCTCAAGCTTTCCGTTATTTCTTGCCTATGCTGAAGTATTTCTTGAATAAATTCAAACTGGTCAAAACCAAGTAGCTCAAATAGGTCATTTTGCATATCATCACTACTTCTAGGAGAGTTTAGCAAGGTTATTATGGACTGTAATATATCAGCAGCAGATATTTCAGCCGTATGTTCGTATAGCTCCTTGACTTTTATTTCTAGCCAGGTCTTACCAAACTGAAAAGAAGATATATTTCCACTTACATTCTATTATATTACAGTAACGTAATTTATAATATTGTATAATTTATAATAACTATATCTATGTATGTGTATCTATTGTACATCCCTACCCCCCTTTTCTTTTCCATATTGTAGGCTACTACTTAAAGGTTATTTAGAAGATATCTTTGCTTCTTAAGTGATAAGGCCTCATGTATAATCAGGTATTAAGTCATTTCTTTTTGAATTGTAAATTTTAATGTGGTGTGCAACAAAGTGTTATCTATCTATCCATCTATGGATAACCAAATACATAATACCTATGCTGTTCCAAAGAGTATTCGATTTCCAATATCATGGTTATATTTTAAAAATAATGACTCTTCCACTAACCACCTCAATAAATATAAATACCTTAGACTCTTGTACAGGTTTAGGTGCAGGCCCTGGTTGGTTTGTTCCTGGCGCCGAAGTGGATTTAGACTTGTCATATTTCATAGAAAAGTCTGTGACAAAGACACTTGCTGTTGCTGGCTTGGTTGTCAACTTAGCTAGAGGTTTTTTTGCTGGCTTGTAGGGAATGAAGTGGCACTTTATGTGCTCCCCCCAGAGTTTAACGTTTTCCTTGTTTTTTTGTATAGCTTCCTCTTTAATATAGGTTTTTGTGTCTTCTGATACTTCATTTGATATTTTCGTAACAACCTACAAGGTAAAGTGATAAATTTTAATAGTATATAGCTCATGTTTAAGTTTGTCTATATAGATATAATACTTGATGAGACATGATTAAGCTGTAAAAAAAATATTAGTAAAAACTGCTAACATTATCTCTCAAATCTTGAAGTTTTGATTATTGATTTCTCTACTATTGTTACTAGATGGTGTTACAATAAAAATTGCTATGGTTTGATTTTTGAAATGTTTAAGTAATTAATATATAATAAATATTAATTCGTAATTTATTTGGAACTATAAAAAAAAAAAGAATTCACTCCAAATTAAAGACATTTTAAAATTATAAATTAAAATCTGCAAATTACCTCACAAATTTTATTAACCGCTGATGTCTGTACACTTCCGAACATTTGCCTGAGCTGTGACAGATGCTTAAGCATCACAATGTCATGGTCCAGGAACATCCTGAGAGCTAGCACTGCGGTCTCTTCAAGTACATCATCAGTTAGATCAGCAGTTAAAAGTTTACAAGATTCTTTGAGCTGGCTTAAAAGTTTTAGAATGTTGTCTGATTCTGGTTCATTATGTTTAATGTAGCTATAGATATCACTAAATAATTTGTAACTGTGAACAATAAAGTAAAATATTTTATTGTTATTAAGTAGCATACAGGCTTGCAGTCTACCTGCTGGTAAATAGCTACTGCAGCTCGTGACTTCGGTAACCACATATGTGGTGCTACACTTCAGGACTTAGATCTAATGCCTCATATTGTACATATGCCGGCTATTACATCCTTACACCGAAAGACAAGTAGTGGGAACACTGCTGTTTCACTGCACAAATAGGTATTATGGTGGTGCCAACCCAGTCCAAAATATTCACGTTCTACCACTTGTTACATAAATAATAATAAAATATTGGCTATTTAAAAATATTATCTTCATCATATACACTAAACTGTCAAGAGCAATGATATATATTTTTAAAATTATGAAGTATCATCACACAGGGCTGCAGTTCACCTGGTGGTAAGTGTCTACTTTAATCGTGAGGACATATTTCTAACATCTAATGTTCAGGATGCTGGCTATCACACCTTTACAACAAAAAAAAGTTATTTAAAAAACTAAAATGCACTTTACTGAATTGGTTTACAGTAAAGTGTATATCTAGAGTGGGGTCCTGGTTATGACTTGTTACTACATATTACAACTACATAAAAGTAGGATTAGAATACAAATTATTCTTGTTGGAAACTGCATTGTTGGATCATTGGCTATAAATACAGGGGCAATTTTGCATAGAGCTTCTTTTATTTAATAATATAAGTGGTGGTCTGGAGTTAAGAAATGTGCCTGCTAAATGATAATAAGTTTGCCACCTTCCTATGGGTTACCGCCAATAGTTCTACTGAACATTGTTGTGCCATGAAGGTGAGGTGTTCAATCAATGTCTCCAGAGTAGCACCACATCGGTGGGTACAGATATCAGGGGCTACAGCTACTACTACTACAGTACACTACAGTACTACAGTAGCTAAAAAATTATGATAAACATAGAGATATAATACTTACGTTTTGGTTTTCTTAGTGAGGTTAACTTTTGCAAGCACTGCTGAATCTGTGGTAGGTTTCAAGCAGCGCGGCTTGTCCAACTGAGTATGTGCTCTGAGAGCTCTTGTGATACGAGGTAATTCCAACATTGTAGTAGATGAGATCTAAACATAACATTGTATCAAAATTAAACAACTTTATTTTTTATTTGGAATAAGTACATGGGAATTTTAGTGTTGTAAGAATTGTTATTTCTTTAATAACAGCTATTTCTGATTTCCGAAATATTTTATACAAAATCTACATTATTCCCCACACATAATATATTCAATTTTGAGTATGCATAAACCGATGGGGTGACCATACACACTATATTTTTTTTGTGTAGAAACAATTAAAGGAAACAAGTATTTTATTAAGTAAGTATTGTTATAATGTTGTGAAATAGTATAGTAATCAGGTACATCCCATTGGAATCAGTTTCACTTATCCCGAGTGTTAAAATTATTACGAGGAATAATTTAATAAATCTTATAAGTACCATATGTACACTTATATTCCTGATTTACGGTAAATCGATGTGAACGTTTAGTTTTCTTACGTTTGCACAATTAATAAAGTATCAAAACCGATCACACTACATTCTTCCTATAATAAACACTGGTTCAATTCAACCTAAAGATAGATATTATTTGTATATTAAATAAAAGATTATTGAAATAATAAGCAAATATGCAAAATTTTGCAGACACGTTGAATTAAAAACAATATTAGGCTGACTTTGACATAAAGTTGACACTGACAGACAATCAGCTGGAAAACAAACCCTTGACAGTTTTAAGTGCGTTCTAAAATTTGGTCACGGTTATGGAGTACGATTAAAAGTATTCATTATTTATTTTTAGTGAGTATTTAGACTTTTTTCATGTTATGAAGCGCTCTTACACCGAAAAACAAGTAATACGAATGCTACTGTTACAGAGCACAAATAGGTGTGACAGTTGTACCGACCCAGTTGAACATGTTCATGTTCTACTACCCATAAAATTTTTATCACTACTATAAAAAGGTGTGATTATTAATTAAAAATGAAATAATTCATTTAATTTAATAAAAAAATATATTACTCATAGCCTTGACAGAATTTTTTTAGGCAACCCGCTCGAAATATTTTTTTTTTACATTACATTACTTTTGATATAAAATACATTGCATCGCGTAAACAAATGGATGGAATGGATCATTTTATACTCGTATCTCAGATTATCTTAGACGGTAGGTAGTCATTTATAATAAAAAAAAACTAAGCGCCTGATTTTGAAATAAAGGTATTATTTTATTTCTATATATGATACTTAAACCTAAAATGCATATAAAATTAGACTGTGTCTGTCGGTGCTCATATTCGTAACGGCTGGATTTTGTAAGTATTGAAGAATTTTTCTTTGTCCGTAATTTTACACATACAGCATTACTTAATTTTTACCTGGAGAGGACGTAAGTAACAGCTTTTAAATGCAAGTTTTTTCTATCGGTTTTTGACATACAACATGTTAAACCACTGGCTATGGACTTTTTAGAAAATGTCGTCGGGCGTTTGGGAGTTGGGTATTTTGACGAAAGTAAAAAGCGAAAGTTAAATTAAATTTGCTTTATTTGATTGAAGCAATAATTACATCATTTGAGTAAATACTATAGGTACATACAGAGTTAATAAATGCCTACTGTTTCTAAACATTACCATTTATATTTGATGATGTGATTACACTGATTATGTTTTTGATTTGTATAGCGAGAAGTTCTTCAAACAAATATGAGTACCTAATTCATTTGATTACATATATTTTATCGAATAAATTTATGTAATAAGATTTAATTTGCTTATAATTAACATTTAACGATACACAGCGACTGCAACATTAATTTATTTTATTTTTTATTATTAAGTTATATACCTACTAACACTAAAAGAACGCTTTGCTATTAATATATTGACTAGGCGTAATTAGCGAAAAATCTAACTGATTAGCCACTAAACTGGAAACAACAAAGATAAGCTATTGAAACATACATAATCATAATACACTATATATTATAAATGGCATTTTAATTACGTGTTTTAAATGTAAAGTCTATAATTTAAAACATTAACACACTTACATTCAATTAATAAATATTTTCACGCATAATTTGTTAGAATTTCCATTAATTTTTTTGAACTTGTAAATGTCTGAATAAATGTATTTAATTTAATCTCTAAAGTATCTAGGCATAACAATATTATCTCGAAATTAGTCGATATCATTATTTTAATGCTACCGTATAATGTAAAGTATATATTCAGTTTCTTCTAGTATTTACGAAATTTAGGTAACCATTGCGATGGAATAGATATTATCCAATAAACATCGTCTGCAACATTTAATTAGAACCATCAGAATGATTACCCGTATATCCATTACATGATTAAAATCTAAGTATTTTATAAGAAAAAGACAAAAAGTATTAACTTTTATTGTTATCTCTTTAATGTATTATTTTACGATCTCAGGTAGATCGTGCTAAAAGCTATAATTCAACAATATATATTATATGTGTTTTCAAATTATATGGCATAAATGGTGTGCCATTGGTTACATGCTATTCATTTCAGATACGTAGTTGTTTTATTTCGTACTAATAACATGACATTTCACTCTCATACTTTATATATATAGATAGATAGAAAAAATAAGGTAAGATATATCAACCTATATGTACACAACACAACATACTATATATTAAGAATTAAAAAAATAAAATAAGAATAACGCGTATCTAATAAGCAGTTAGTATATAAAAAGTTTCTTACAAAACCCCCCTGGCTCTTGAGAGGCCTCGTAGAAATATTTTATGAAATAAATAATTAACAACATTAGTGAATCAATGCTTTTTGCCTTTCTATTATCTATATCCTAAGCTAAACCTAATTTCTTATAAATATTTACTGGTGTGTTTCTTTTTACCTTACAGTGGATTATAAGGTATCTCAATTTTTGAAACATGTTTTTAATTGTTGTAAGTAAATAAGTAGCTATATATATTTAGACTTTTTATCTTCAATACAGGTTCTTAAATACATATGATTTTAACGTTTTATCGTCGCGGATGTCAAACATTTTGAATACAAATACGTATTTTGAGTATATGGACCAGGGTCATGGCGGTGGCGGAGGGAAACTCTTGACAGGTTGACACTTGACACTTAACTTCACTAACGACAGATGATTATATCTACTTTACGTCACTAACGACATTTTACATGCGTGAAGATGTCATTAGTGTCGTGTGTCGTGAAGTAGTACCTATCTTAGAAAGAATAATGAATTTGACGTAAAGCAGCGAGGCTTTCCAAATGTTTTTAACACATGATCCATTCATCATATGAAAGTATTTTAATATTACGTACTGTGATTTCGAGATTTTTGAGACAACGAGAATAACAAACGGGTGGCACCTTGAGTGATCACTTCTTCCCGCAGCCCCTGTAACTTACCTCAAACAGAACCTTAGTTCTGTTCGAGGTCTTCCAGCTACGTCGCTACTTTTAAGAGTTAAGATGGTCGCCTCATGTATCCTACTATGTAACAGCGCCAAAGGGCTTTTCCACACCAGAAATAGGTACCCTGGTGAACTTGAATAAGTTCTACCACTACTAGATTTTAAATATAACGAGCTCGACGCGGATGTCATTAAGAGATCGTTAGTTTTGTATATTATTTAATTTAACTAAAGTACATATTTATTCAGAAGTTTGAAACTGACCTGCAAATTATGAAATTAATAATACATGTTTCAAAGATTGCAGACTAGGTGTTTTTATTTATTCTAAGAGTACTTATTCTATAACTAATCCATATATAACATAGTGCACTTTATTTAAATCACAAAAATCTGCGTTTAACTCGATCATTGACTATTTATTTATAACCATGAAACTTGATTAACATATTCTTATGAATGAGATGATATTACATCATAAAAGACTTGCTACGCTCAAGGTACTGGAAATGCTATTAATTTTTATACTTCATAATTGAAAAGATATATTAAGGAATTTTTGAATCATAAGTAAGTTATATCTACAGCTATTAAACTTGTATATCAATGTGGCTTTATTATATTATACAATCTAACTATAAAGCAGTTTATACATTGAATTATACACACACAGAAAAAGTTACAAGAAGTGATTTACGACAGATAAGATTATACGTTTTTAAACACATTGCCAGTTGCGATTATATGGAAAGATAAGACAGCGTAAATTCTTACTTAGGAATCTAATATCAATATTACAACAACAATTTCAATACAAATATTCGTTTCAAATATTAATTACGATTAATATAGGTACTTAGATAAACGGCTATACATTTTTTCTAAAACGACTAGAAAATAGTTTTAAACATTTATATTTTTATTTAAAATTTGCAAATAATTCTATGTCAAATTTAAAAGTTGGTTATGAATATTTATTGGCTTAATTTTTGAATGAGATGTACTATACTGAGCGGCGGAAGCAGTGGGGCTAGAATTGAGGTGATACAGGGAGATCAGATCAGATCAGAGAACAGTCTGGTCTCACTGCGTAAATAGGGATGATGATTCTATTTTACCAACAAGATAGTACTTTACTATGATTTTTTTTCATCAGAGTAGCACACTTACATGCAGTTTATCTGGTGTAAAGCGATACTGCAATCCATGTCACCGGTTACCGGCCTCAAAGGGAGTTATTGTCCTCTTCGAGGACAGTCACATTTGCGTTGCTACTCTTGAGGGCTAAGATGGTCCCCTCCTGTATCCTGTGCGTGCCGGCACCCACACCCTTCATACTGAAACACAACCCGCAAGAGTTGCTTCACAGCAGAAACAGGTGTGGTGGTGGTACTCACCCGGGCGAACTTGGATCGGTTCTACCACCACTATGTTAATCCTGATTTGACCTTAATCACCGTATTGTTCGTATTTAATGGAGTCCTCCAACAATCATTTAAAAAAATTTGCAAAAGGATTTTCTATTTTCCTTTATTTGGAAAGTAGAATTTTCTTTCACGAATTCAGCCGTGTCAAGTTTGTGCCACTAAAATTCAGTTCTTACGAGTATCTCAGGCAGATAGGTGGTATATATTTATTCCAAGCCTGATTGAACTGTTATTTTTGACTTTAATAAGATTACGACTCATTTGCTCCACCACTGCTCTTACTCATTCCCGCCCTTTCTTACAAGGGATACTCAAGTATTATTTTCCCCATAACTACTGGATAATCAACGTTGTAACAGTCTAATATTTTACCAAATGGCAAGAAAATGGCAAGCTTCAAACATCAATATTATTATATTACATTTAGGTACTAAGCCGGGTATTTTTTTATTGTGGGGATATTATACATATGTCTGTGCTGAGGCGATTATTTAAATTAACATTGAATGATCTAGAGATAACTCTAGATTTATCAAGTTCAATGTTAAGGTGATTAAGAAAGTGATATGACTCGCATGGATTGGATGAAACAATCGTTGACCGTAGGCGACTTTTATAGACCACCTAACTGGTGCAGCTCATAGGACCTGTGACCTATGGTAATTACGCTACAGATACTGAGAATTAAATTTAAAACATCTTATGTCCTGCATATGCTGCACATCCTTACACCGACACAGCTGTATAAACACTGTCCCACCAAGGCTCCTCAGTGTGAAAGTGGGGCCACCCAGTCTACTCAGTAGAACACTAGAGTTCTACAGTCCGTGCAATACCCGTTGTACTTGAATATAGGAAATATATTTAATTAAAATATTTACTCAGGATGTTTACTGGCATTCTTTTTTTCTTTATGGTGTTTAATATTTTAGGACAAACCAAAAAGAATTCTGCAACAATCGTCAAATCCACTCCATATGGTAAGCAAAAAATTTAACAAGTCATCATATTTTTTGCAAACGGGAAATATAAATACGAAATAACTACTCGTATCTTAACCATCACCAACAATCTATGTACCTAACCAACATCTAAAAAAGTGTTAAGAAGTATAGGTAGAAGCACAGTCAAACATGCAAATAGGTATTTTATCAAAGGTTCACTACTAAGCTGGTGTAACACTGGGGTGACATCACCTTACCACATCATCTCAGCACCGTGATACCACTACGTAGTCTCACTTACCAACAAGCGTGTTCATAAAATTCCTACAAAACTACCATTGCAATGTGTTGCAAAAATGCTTGATTGGTACAGGCGATGTTATGTCCAGTGTGTACACACCTTTAACAGACGCAGAATAAGAAATACAAGGTCCAAAAATAAATGCGGTTGCTAACAATTTTTAAGAAACTTGGTCCAAATCTATAAACAAAATAATTCAAAGTTTGTTAGCTACTTTGAACACAATTTTAAAACTTGGAGATATGGTATATTTTCGATAAGCCTATATTTTAAATGTAGGTATAGCGCGTAGCAATCTTTGTTGTTAGCCACATTAACAGTATATATTTTAACAAAGAAAGATCATCTAAAAATACTCTATTCATTCGAAAAACCGGTGATAGTGATAGAAGAAGTCGTGTCTTAGGACGCGAACGTAAAATTGTTACAATCATACAAAGTTATAAATATTTTTCAGGAAATTTGTTGCACGAGATAGATTAAACAGACGCTATGGTTAGAAATATTAAATATTTCTCGATAGAAAATAAATATAATATCAAATATCTAATAGGGGCTTGAAGAGTTGCGAAGGATGACAAAATGCTGAAATCAACTGCGGTATAGGTACCTGAAATGTTTACAAAACAAAATTAATTGTTAAAACGAACGCTAAAAATGACTGTATATTATAATATTTAGTTTTGTATTATGTTACGCCCAATTGAAACGAAATTCACCATAACTTATAGGTATATTAAAATCCAATAAACCCTTTAAGCTATAGAGCATGCCAAAGAAGTCCACATACCTTTTCCGTACATACACTTGAATAATATTATCCTACCCTCTTGTCTCTTTGATCTTACGGACTAATAAAAATACCACAGAGGGAACCTATGAATTCGTAATATGGGCAAATTTTCTTTCCTTACATTTCCATGGACATTGAAATTCGATGAACATTCCAGGATGTAAAGAAGCCTAGATTAGAATTCCATAAAGACATTTTTCCTCTGTAATGAAAATATCTTGTAATATTGATATTGATTGTTACGTATAATTATAGAAGGAAAAATAAAATACTATTATATCTGCGCAAATTGCTTCACATGTGTGGAACAGATTATTTTATTTGCGATTCGCTTAGATGAAAAATTATGTTTATTAAAAATATTACATTTATGACAAGAGAACTAAACAAAAACTACAACGCATGTCTGTATTTACCCGAAGGTGTAGGCAGAGGTGAACTTCACCTACGTTCCACCTGTTATGTTTAGCTCTTTCTTTATGGAAATTAGAGTAGCAAACGGGCATGCAATTCACCTGATGTTAAGTGACCATTGCAGCCCATGACAAC
>DWIE01001220.1:0-11374 GCA_018248235.1 Choaspes benjaminii
GATGACCACTGCATTAATGCACACACTTTTCACTTAAACACTAAAATTATTACTAAAACAATTGATATTATTCATAATTTCACTGCACTTTCACACACACACACTCTGAAGATCTAGGCTGGCCGCCATGTTGAAAATAGTATCAATCAAATCATGGCCGACAGTTTGGTATTGCCAGGCCAATATTATACATAAACAAAAGTCAAAAATACTGACCTGAAAACATAATGGGTATGTGCTATATATATATATGTATAATAATTATTATATATTCATATGCTTAGAGCACATTTGCACATTATAGAGTTGGGAGTAGCAATGCATTGGTAGTCGACTTTCATTAGAACTGCTTGAGATTGATTCCGTGTATAAGGTCGTATTCATTTAACATATATTTTGACATAGATTAATATTTAAGTTCACTTAATTTGTTTTTAATTAAAATTAGAGTAGAAAACGGATATAAAGTTTACCTGATGTAAAGTGACTACTGCAGCACATGGCAATCGTAACCGACTTAAAACAAATCTATCCCTCTGTTTTATACTCGGTCACAAGTGCGTTGCTACACCTGAGAGTTAAGTCGGTCACCTCATGTATCCTGTGTGTGCTGGCTGCTACACCCTTTAAGTTACCACAACTCATTTAAAGCAAAAATAGAATTATAGATGCGATGGTGATACTCACCCTATCACCAGTATAAATTCTGCCACCGATAAATGTATACAATTAAAATTATCAATTTTGTTGTTTTTGACGTAATAATGTCTTTTCGCTTGTTAAGTGTACTAATTTTGATAGTAGTCAAACTTTCATGTGTTAAATACCGTCAGATTTCAATCGCTAATGACTACGAGACTAATAATGCTATAATAACGGTCGCGGTCGCAATGGATAGAATGGATGTATGTCTGTACGTTTTTATCGTGTATTATTTCTCTGCGACGTCATCGGACTACTGTCAGCGCCACCACGCCATTGTTGTGAATTAGCGTTGTGTAAAATTATAAATTAATGTAACACGAGAACGTGTTGAGCTAGAACGTTGATTCTGGTGTCATTATAAAGAGGTTGAGAATAACTATTAGCACTCAAAGTAAAATAATATATATATTCGCCGAAATATGTGCAAAAAGTGGTATTCAAAATTGCGCGCAAAAATAATATTATAAAAACTACAAAGTCCAGCGCTGAGCAAATGTTAGAGTTTTGGCAACATTGATAAGAAAGAGAATAAATACTTTCACGGAAAATCTATAGCGCGGACCTAAACCTATTGCGCCTTTCGGTATATTTATTTAAGAGTTTGATTAAATTTATGTAATTGTACAGGATTTTATGAAAGTAAAAAGTACTAACGAATTATTAAAGAACAAAATATATCTTGGCGTAAAGGAGAGATCTCCCAACAAGGAGAGTTGATCGTAACTGAGTGGTGGCCGGGTTCCTTACACACCAGCTTAATACAGTGATTTAGGCTCTTAAAATAATTTTATTTTTCGCGGAAGGCAACTACATTCGATGTCTAATGCTAACTGCAATAATCTATCAGGAGACCGTATAATAGGTATTTCGATAAAAGGCTCCTGCGCTTTACTCACTTAAAGGCCTTTGCTATATTTAGGCTAACTGCCAAAGCCTCCCCGTTGCCCTCGAAGACCGACGCTTAGCGGTGAGTGAAGTAGAACATACGAAAACTAGTAGTAGATCGAATTTGACGAGTCTTATTGACGGGCACTGATCTACAAGACATCACGGGTGCTGCGCATGAATGACGAGTTTCATCACCTTGGCAAACAGAGATATACTAGCGATAGGTTTGTTGTAATTGACGGAGGCAGTCTGTTCATTTGTTGTACGGACCAGATAACCGACCAACCATCTTTGAGGACCTAGAGGCACCGTAGAGCTTCTTTTAAGTACGGAACTTAAGATATCTTTGAATTCCAATGCCGTAGCTCACGTTGGAACCCTGAAAAGGCCATAAAACGGCCCAGGGCCATAAAATAATGTCAAAAAGAGTAAAGTTGCCTTTACCCTCTCGAGGTACTTCTGGACGGCATTAAGGTTCGAATGTAATACATGATGGCTGTGGGAGGTGAAGCTGCTGAGCCATGTTATTCATTGCACGTATAGTCATGATTTTTTTGCGTAAAGGATTGAGAGCGATAGCATAATGAAGGCCTCGGGTTTAGTATAAATGGCCAAACATTCCCGCTGAAAATAAATTACTGTCTGGGGGACGATGGGCGGTTACCGCTGAAGAGTCGATTTGCAAAACGTGAGGTCGCGCATTCGATCCCCGCTGCAAGTCGATTTTTTCGTATTTATTTGTGTTTGGAAAAACATTACGGGTGGTAAAACATGAATAAGTTTGACTGTGTCGGTACTATGGTTGCACCTATATGTGTCGTGAAACAATAGTATTCGCACTACTTGTGTTTCGGTGCGATAGCCAGCACACGAGGCGTTCTATCTATGTCCTCAGAAATATAACAGCATCTGTGGTAACAGACGTCATTGGCTGCAGTAGCTACTTTCCATCAGGTAGACGCAAGCCCGTGTTCTGCTTCATAACATAAAAAAATTGGAGGAAGTAGAAAGGGAGGAGGCAAAAAGGCTAACTTTTCCACAATGTAAATCATTGCGTTTCTATTCATTTTTATTAATATATACAAGAATCAAAGAAATGGATTCATTTTGTTTCCAAAGTAAGGAAATATCATATCCTACAGCCTTTGGGAATGTCACTTCACACAGAAAGTCGGTCCAGAAAAACCTTGATATACTATATGGTGATTTTTGGTCATTAGCACACTGCTCCAAAAATATTGCCACAAGAGATTGAAAAAATACTCTGGAGATTCTATACTGTGAGGAGTATTTTTGCGGGATTCTTTCGAGTGCCATGTTCGGAGTTGGGTTGGTGTTATTTAATTAGTTTACGTTGTCTTTAGTGTGATAAGTGGTTTTGATTATCACATTAAGTGAACTAATTATATTGAACCGCAACATACTCTTACGCGGTGCGAAAACAGGGTATATTTTTCAGGTCTCCCTGGCCCAGGCAATTTCCAACTGTGCGTGCTGGCAGTTAGTTTCTCGTCAAATATTCCAAGGGCAATATTAAAATGCGCATCTCCAACATTTTAATATTATCGTCTTAAAATGAAGAAACAATATCGATAGGCTGTATGGCTAGACGCCAAAGCCGTAATTTTTTTATTAAAAAAAAACTGTGAGTAATGCTGCAGTGTTGTTTTTGTAACAATTGTTTAAATTCGTATTGATTATCTGGTATACGATAATGTCGGATTCGGAGGAGGAAACGTATACGAGAGGATACGAGGAAATCACCAAAGAAATAAACAAATATAAATCAAATCCCACTACAGCTGGAATGTTTGTATCAGGCTGGGACGATCCAGAAGCAGGCGTCGATAGTTTGGATATTCCGGCAGCTAACCCCTTGAGCCATACACTATGGGCCGCCGAACATAATGAACTGGATGTGTTAAGAAAATTGGTGGCCACACATCCTGAAGTGATTCATGAGGCAGACGCTGATGGATACACAGCACTTCACCGGGCTGCATATGGCAACCATGTAGCCATTATATCATATCTACTTAGTGTTGGTGCAGATGTGAATAAAGTAACATTGGATAAATGGACACCTTTGCATTCTGCTTGTAACTGGAATAATTATGCTGCTGTTGCAAGGCTCTTAGCTGGAGGTGCAGATATAAAGGCAGTTTCTGAAGGAGATCAAACACCACTGCACTTAGCATCTGCAATAAGCCATTGCAAATCAACATTGCTGCTATTGTTACTAAGAGATGATATTGTGTGCATTGCTAAAAAGCCCAATAAGTCTCAAGATACACCCGAACAGTTAGCCCGTACACATGGAATATATGCCCCATTGTTTGAAATGGCTGCATCATCTATTTCATACATTCGTTCTTTGGAATACACCAGCAACCCCTATTTGCAAAAAAAACCTGCAGAAAAAGTTAAGTTTCAAACAACTGGGTAATTACGTGTCGTCACCTCTGTAGATTGATTATCAACCAAAAAAAATTATTATAGGAAAAAAAAAACAAATAAAATTTGTATCATAATTATGTTGATCAAATAATTACGTAATTATTTTAGATAAAAGAATATACTTGTAAAATCGTTGTGTATAATATGATATTAATAAAGGTATTGTAGAACCAATGGGTTTCAACAACTCCAATGCACATATTTTAGAAAATTTGCTGCGCTGCGGGACTTAAATCTGCAATGTGTCATTGATCTTCACGTCACTATCTGCACTACTGTATTCGTCTACAGGATAAAATATTTATTCTTTATAACCTTCATGTGTGCAGAGCATCTCAGGCCACAAAACTGTAATGATTTTACAAATTTTGCACATACTCGCAGCCCAGTAGCAGGAATCCAATTTGTTTCCATTCACAATTTATGTCCTATATTACCTTCTGTGTCCTTCGGATGATAATTAGGTTTAACATTGTATGTGTAACATTACTTAAATGTTTGCAAATGCAGAAAAAAAAAGATTTTATTAAGCTCAAGTAGTCTTATCGTTAGTTACTTTAAAGGATTCAAGATTCCTCATGGTACATTACCCATAGGTACCATAGTTTATTACCAATTAGATCTAACGATAATTTAATAACCTTCACATAACTATTAACGTTTTATTAAATTTTATTATCTCTAAAAAGTGAAAGTATTTATGACTGTAGTACTTATTATGTCTTCTTAATTTTTAACCCATGCCAACTGTACTAAGGTCACAGGTGCGATGCTACTCCTGAGGATAAATATCGAACGCCTTGTATTCTGTATATGCTGGCTATCACACCCTTACACTGAAACACAAGTAGTGCGAACACTACTGTTTCATGGTACATATAAGTGTGAAAGTTGTACATCTCGTAAAGTTTTCCTGACACAAAACGAATTAGAAAATATGTTTCGTCAGCTTAGCCAAACCCGTGAACCATACGTTTCGCAGACAGGATCATCATCACCTGTATTGCGGAGGCCGTCGACGGAGTATTAATGAATATTAAAATATGATGTACCAATAATGTTTCCTATAGGGTCCTATATCTTTAGCTATACATGTTGTAATATACACAATAACATATATAGGTAAATATAGTAATTGTAAACTAAAATGACAAAAAATTAAACCAGACCATGACATTTGTAAATCATTTTTATTAATAATTTTATTTACATCTTAAAATTATTCTATTACAATTCCTTATATGCCAAAACAATTTGAATAGTCACTTTGTATTTGTATAATTACATAAATAAATAAAATAAAATAATAATATGATGGTATTTATCTGTAATGTTTTTGAGCTATGTTTTCAAGCACATGCATTGCTCCAGGAATTAAATACGTTTCTGCATGTAAATTTTTTAAACTAATAATTAAATTTCTTCTGTCAATCTTTTGCAGTTCAGTAAGAGTTAGTCTTCTTTGTGTTGTCATGTATGGTAGAATTAAACACCCTAATCCTAGACACTTGCACCTAACGCAATTTTTCCATATTTCCACTAAATCATCGTCATTAATTACTGGACACACAGGTAACAGATTCAGAGCTGTAAGACACTTTGCTTTTTGACGATCTGTGATGGGGTAATCTGCACGTTGAAATGGAGTAAGTATTACTGCACGCCAAGCTGTAAATATTACATTATCTGGTGGGTAAAGCACTTTCAATAATAACGGAATCATCTCTTCGTATAACGCAGCACGTAATAATAGAGGAATGGTTTCACTAATTATATTTGCATTACCAAACATGTGAGCAATCTTAGCTGCCACTTTCAAGCATTCAACGTTTCCGTTAGCAACCTGAAGTAACTGGTTGATAGCAAGAATTTTGTTCTGCATAAATGTTGCAACCACCCACGGCACATCAATTTTTTCAAGATTGACAATAAATAACAAATCTAGTAGTGAAATCCAAAGTGCCTCTCGTTCTTGATTTGTTACTTTCATAGCCGTTTCTGGCTCTATGACACTTAGTAAACATTGTAACGCTCTTAACTTCTTACATTTATTAAAATCGCTGTCATCATCAAAAGCTAACCGAGACAAATAAATGGCTCCCATCTTTGGACAGGTTGCCTTCAGAATATATTTAGCGGTGATTAAATCTCTTGTATCTAGACCGAATGAGGTTTTATTTTCTTTTCTAGACTTATCGAGGATGTTTTCCAAAAGTTGCATTCTAATTGAGCCAATATTAATGTTATTCTTCTCGGCTATTTCATTTGCTGCACGATTTATATCATGTCGGGATATTTTATCAACGAACTGGGGATGAAGGTATAAAGCGTGTATGAGTTGAGCAGGTTCAGTAGATAATCTAATCAATTCTTCGCGAGCCCAATCTAGTTTATGTAACGTATGCCGGGTGGATAAACTTGAATGTAAGCGCTCCATCTGCCGAACCGCACGATTTCCTGGTTGAACCGCTGCCCAGCGTTGCGAAAAATGGAAGCACAGTTGAGCAGCGGCTACCTGGTCTGCCCCTCGAGCGCAACCTTGTAATACATAGAATAAACAAGCACCAGCCCACTCCATATTTGCAATGTGCTTAACACAACGATGCGCCGTTCGCAATAATGGTTCTTCTCGAGATATAAGACGCCAAGGTTCATTCTCCTTAGAGTCAACATCAGGAGATTCTTCTCGCTTTCGAGAGGTCATGGTTTGTTTTACAGCATTGCTGCAAATCATATCTTTAGCTGTCTGTAAATCACTATCTAGTGAAAGCAGAGGGACTACAGGTAACCAAAACTCATATGTTTCTAATGTTATTTCGCATTTTAAGTTTGACCACATATCGTCACGCATAAATAGGTGGAATGGCAGCCGGTAGTGACCTATTTCTGGAAACATACCTTTCACAGAAAAGAGTTCAAATTCATATTGCTTTGGGACACTTTTCCTTTTATAATCTTTTAAGAAATACAATAAGAAGTATTCTTTTTTGTTACGTTGCTCTGTTGATGAACTAAATATTAAGTAATATATGCACAAATATACTTCGTAATAGTAGGGGTTTATTGAGACCAAACATCCATGTAATGTTACTTCACCGTTTTTCCA
This sequence comes from Choaspes benjaminii, assembly GCA_018248235.1. NCBI lineage: Eukaryota > Metazoa > Arthropoda > Insecta > Lepidoptera > Hesperiidae > Choaspes > Choaspes benjaminii. Next base: position 7,157 of record DWIE01001220.1, read on the forward strand.
GAAATCATTTAGTATATCCTTTATGAAATCCTTATTTTGAATACTATCCCAAACATTCAAACACTTAAATAATAATTCTTCCTCGTTGTTTTCTATCAATATCTCGCGGTGCCCTAAATCATTAGTTTGAATTTTGTATTTCAATTCCCAATTACTCAACATTGATATCAACAATAGGGACAATCCATCGTTTATGGAGACATTTAAACATTGACACAAGTTTGTAAGTCGTTCAAATGTTGTATCTGGATATTGTCTCAAAATATAAAAAAGTAACACTTTAACGTCCCATGTTTCTTCCGTATTATCAGGTAAAGCTATTTCAGCTAGATTAATATTAAATTTGGTCTTAAGCACATTTTGAGGTGGATAAGTCGTATTACTGCCGGGAATATTTTGGAGATCAAAAGTTCGGCGAATCAATGGAGAAGATAGGTATTGAAGTACTGCGGGAGATAAAGATTCAGACTGGCCTTTTAATAGTTCAAAAACAGATGAGTCGTTCTCTAAAGATTTACTGCCACAAATAGCTAAAAGCAAAGATGTGACGAGGATTTCGTCTAGTTCCTGCGCTGCTACAACTTTTGATAAAAGTTTTCTGTATATTTTTTGCTTAATTTCAAACATATCTTCAGATAAATTGGAAGCACAATTTAAAGATCGAGATACAACATTTCCGATCATTCTAATTGGAATGAAGTCATTTCTTGTAGAGATTCTGTTTAAATCTTCTTCCAATGAATTTTTAGTCATCATATTAATGTGAAAATCTATAAAATCATTTAACGCTGGGGCAGATGACATAGGTAGAAAAATGTAGTGAAATTTCCACGCCACAGATAAATTGGTCATCATTATGCTAACGTTAATAAGTGACTTTAAGATTGCTAATCGATCAATCAAATAATGTAGGTGTTCTTCGGTACAATTTGATATGAGTTCGGTCATTACATTACATGCTTCTATCAAAAGAGCAGAGTTTTTGCCATCTTTGAATTGCAGTAGTAACTGTTGATTGTTGGCGTTTGTAGTTATGAAACGTTCTACAAAGTCTCGAACTTCTGAATCAGTAGGTATTTCACGCAATAGCATTAAAATCTGAACATCTCTTGTTAAAGGTTTATTTAATATCTGATTTAAACATGTGCCACGCCCAGAACTAAAAGTATTTCCTTCATGTCTCCCCCATTTATTAGCTTCTTCATTTCTTATCTTTTCATTGCAAAGATTGTTTAAGCTTAGTGTTATGCTGTAAGAATTCTTTAAATGATACAAATTTTCAAGCTGCTGTATCAGTATTTCATCTATATCTTTAGAGCCTTTAATGAAGTCCAAATAATTTCTTTCAACAGTTGCATCTTCTGTTTTTCTGTTAATGATTTGTTCATATTTGTTAACAACCGCTTTTATTAATAATTTCTTGTTTCTGTTATTTAGATTTTTATAATAATCCAAAGCTAAATGTATATTACACTCTTTCAAACATTTGTCGATAAACAAGAGATGGGCATAATTAGCATGAACTGTTATTACGTTAGTAATTATTTTTAAATCTTCTAAGTCAACTGTTTGGGCATTAACCATTTTATGTATGACTAATATATAATTAGTGAAATTTAAAGGAAAGTTGTATTTCTTTAAGATTACCTTGATTCTGGCATAATTTAACTCCATGTAGATTTCTTCAGCCAAGGCGCAATCTGCCTTTGTTAATGTGAAATCTAAGCTGGCAGATCCTGCTGCTTCAATTGCTATATTCAGAACAGAATTGCTCCATGGAACTTCTAATACTTTAAGAACATGGAGAAGACATTCTAGTTTATTACTTGGTGATCGAAATGCATTCAGCAGGATTTGGAGACGATGGCCATCTATATTGCCTCCACTGCTAGTTGCCTCACTCTGTACAAAAGAACGCAGTGTGTCATCTAATTCAAACTGATAGCGGGCAGCATAAGAGGGCAAGCTCCCCTGTAAGAAACTTTCGAGATCTTCTGTATAACATCTACGCAGCATAATTAATGCAACTTCAGTAGGAGTCTGAGAACTTAATTCACCCAACAACATATTAATTTTATATTTATCTTTTAACTCCATAACATAGTGTAAATGGTCTTTGAGAACATCTAAATCATCTAAAGAAATTGGTCTCAGGGATATTATTTTTAATGACTGATCCAAGACTCCTATGATTTCCTCTATAAATCTTAAACCTATTTTTGGCCAGTATGGTGATTGCTCTAATAAGAAAACTCTATCTGTGGTCCACTTCACAAATAAATCAATATAAAATGGATTTTCATCCAAAAGAGGGGGAATAAAATTACGTAACCAAATGATTAGCCCTCCAATTTTAATATTCAAAGGTATGGCATTAAGGATATTGATAATATCATCTGGTTGGATAGCGAGTTTTATTTCTGAGTACTTTAACCAGCAAATAGATGCCAAATCTAGATCAGATTTTTTTATGAACAGTACACATAGTTCTATAAAGTTCATTTCAAATAAGTTTACACTGTCATAATATTTATTCCCCCTGAAACAGATGTATTCTAGTAAATCAACTTTGATCATTATATCACAAAACAGTTTTAAAAGATCATTATCCTCTGCACTAAACACTTTTTTTTGTATTAGGAACAATACAGATTTATATTCTAAATTATGTTGGCACAATTTAGAGCCAATATTAATTAAGAAATTATAATCATCAATATTATTAAATAACAAATGAAATTGTGTAAGAAACTCAACTTGTGGTTTAGCAGTGGAGATTACTTCATCCAGCAAGGATTTCAACTGTTGTTTCAGTGTTTCTTGGTTTGACAGTGCTGGTACTGAATTAAATGTACTATCACAAATTTCTTGATCTTCACATTGAGATGGTGCTGCATATGAAATTTGTACCTCTTTCTCGTCCCACAGTAAATAATAAAAAATGTTATTGTTGGCTGCTAGAGGATAGTAGTGAGATCCGACATCTTCAAATTCAAATACAATATCATAATCCTTGAAATTTAGAATCCACATTTTAGATTCATCGCCAAGTACTGCCAGGTCACCCCAGGGAACAATATATCTCACATTGGTATCAGTGGACATACAATCAGCAATTCCTGTTACAGGGCATTTAATTAGAATATTTCCGTTACTTGCATCGATATTCAACCCATTTGAGAAGATATTGTCTTTGTTTGTACTTGTACGTATGAGTACAGCTTTTTCCAGAGACACTGATAGCTCAGTAACGCCACTGTCAAATTTTGCAGATAATTCTTCACTAGAAAACGGTGCGGCTAGACGCTCTCCACTTTCACTTATCAAAAATAAATTCTTTCCATTGATAATAAATTTACGTATTTTGTAATTAGCGTAATTATTAATAATTATCTTCATTTTGGAGCCGTTAGCTATATCAATCACCGACAGCACTGATGATTCAAAACCGAGCCACAACATATGGTCATGTAAAATGTATGTCCTTACATCTTCTTCAAAAGAGTGGTGCCTATTAACTTCTTCCTCTTCCTTTTCATTTAGAACACACAAAATACGGACATTTCTGTTATCTTCAAACAAAACAATATTCGGATACAAGAACTGGGGCTGAAAATTACAATCGGGCCTGGGAATATTTAACTTTTTGACACATAACTGTTTCATATGCATTTTCGGCACTACTTCCCCAAAAAATTAACGTTTAATTAAATTACTAAAACACTTGCTTTTCAAATATACCAAGAGTAAGTACCACGATTCAAAGTAAAGCTTATATACGAGTTTCAACGACAATGCAAATTCAAATTTTGAACCAGTTGACGTTTTGAAGTTGACAGAACTATTAACAGATGTTGCCAGATCTTTGGACCGAAAGTTACATTTATTTTTAAGAAAAGACATATTTGACACGTTTCCTTCTAGAGATGAATCTTCTTCCAGTGATATAATATATCACCATATCATATTATGACATTAATCGGATAAGATTTTTTTTCAAGTGGGCCTAATTAGGGCTTAATCAGAGGTACACGAACCCTACGACTTCATCTAAAAGGTTGAATTAATGTGGAGAAGGTGCGTGAGATTTATTTATTTATCGAGTCGCCAACATACGGTACACCATTTCGAACTTAAAACATCTTAAGAAGAGCGTGACACTCGAACGAGCCCAAGTGCCAGAACATTTACAGGTGACGACATCATGCAAATAAGTAC
>DWIE01001221.1:0-11371 GCA_018248235.1 Choaspes benjaminii
AAATCGAAAGTATACATTTTGTTGTCGCTCTTTTATTATAAGGTACTTTATTATAATAAGTAGCATACTAGCTGTTACACCTTTATACCAAAACATGTGCAAACACTTACTGTTTCGCGGTACAAATAGGTGTGATGGTGGTACCAACCTAGTCATAGCTTTTATTACTCATTTACACTCGTCTCTTCCATACGTTTAATTTCATCTTGTTTAATCCTTTAAAATGAGGGACGACTTGTTATCTACATATTAGGTTGTGCCCAGTTTCTGGGTAGATTTATGAATGCTTCGGCGTGCGTGTGTCTATTTAAATATTTAGTTAATTATCATCGACAAATTTTTCTCTTTTGCCAAGTGTTGTTAGTCTGTTTCGTACTTAAGTTTTCTTGTCATTCCAGTTTTGGTCACTAAGTTCTGTAATATTTTCAATATTCAATGAAAATAATGAAATAGAAAAACCAATATAAAAAAATTCTTTACAAAACGTTGTTTTTCAATTTTCTTTTTATTCTATTAAAGCAAGTTGTGCAAAATATTAAATATTCTTCACTGACCTGAAAAAGCATAATGTTTAGAGGACAAGACTACACCTGTCTATGGGTCTACCATAAATATCTCGAAAATTAAAAAGCAAAGAGGGCCGCCATTTTCATTCTTTTCTCTATACCTGCCGTCATATGGCGTATTAGTGCGTTCGTTTGTCCGCCATATTAAATGAAATCAATAAAATAAGACAAAATGTCGCCTTACTAAAGTGCGTTAAAATAATCCATCAACATCCTAGTTTTGTGTGATTAAATCATCAAGAGGATCACAATGGAGAATTCCTACGGTGTGGGGGTTGATAACAGATACGCTCTTTTTTTGGACGATGAGACCGATCCTCTTGATGCGTTAAAAGCGCGAGAGCAGGCGAAGGAGCTCAAAAAGAAGACCAAAGAAGCCGAAAAAGAGAACAAAGGGAAACCTGAGGTCAAACCTAAGACCGGCAGTGCCGTTACTAGGAAAGGAATCAAGGAGACTCAAAATGTGAAGACCCAGGAAATTAAGAGCGGCGAACAACAAAAGAGCAAGGGTCCCGCACGGCCCACCGAGCGCAATGCGGAGCGCCCACCGCCCCGCCGCCGCGAGGAGAGGCCGCAGAACGGCGCAGTCGAGGGCAAGGACGGTGCGCCGAGACCTCCCCGGCGCGAGTTTAGTGACCGCAGGCCTAACTTCGAACGGCGTAACTTCAGTGATAACCCTGAGGGCGGCGAGCGGCGTGGCCCGCGACCACCGCGCGAGCCTCGCGAGGGACAGCGCGGGCCGCGTCCCGCATACGACAACCGGGGCAAGCGCGAGTTCGACAGGAGGTCCGGTTCGGACAAGACCGGCGTAAAGCCCGTCGACAAGCGTGAGGGCGCCGGCCCACACAACTGGGGCACTCTGAAAGATGAGTGGGACGAGTTGAACAAAACCGGCTCGGAGGGTGAAGTGGTCGAGGAGAAGGAGAAGGAGAAGGAGAAGGAAAAGGAAAAGGAAAAGGAGAAGGAGAAGGTGCCGGATGTGGCGGCCGCCGGTGACGGCCAGCAGCCGGAGGCGCCTCCCGCGGCGCCGGCCGAGGAGGAGCCGCGCGAGCTCACGCTGGACGAGTACAAGGCGCTGCGCAACGCCCAGCGCATGGCGCCGCAGTACAACCTCCGCAAGGCGGGCGAGGGTGAGGACCTCAGCCAGTGGAAGAACTTGGTGATGCTGGAGAAGAAGAAGGAGGGCGGGGAGGACGACGACACGGACGACGAGTACGACATCGCCGACTACCCGCAGCGCGTGGGGCGGCAGAAGCGCGTGCTCGGCATCGAGTTCACGTTCAACGACACGTCGCGGCGCGGCGGCGCGGGCGGGCGAGGCCGCGGGCGCGGGCGCGGCCGGGGCGCGCGCGGGCCGCCGCGCGAGGAGCCGCCGCCCGAGGAGCGCCCGCTGCCGCGCAGCCAGGCGGCGCCGCCCAAGGTGGACGACAGCAAGGATTTCCCCTCTCTTGGCTAAACTCAGTGAGCCTTCGCTCTTCTCTCCCTTCTAAGTACGATAGAGATACAAATTAAATATTGTATGTACCGTTATTTTTGAAGTAAATATACAAAATATTTACACGAGTGTGTATTATATTACATCGGATTTTAGTGCATTTTGACGTTGATCGTCATGGGACCCGATGATTGATGTTGATGGGTTCGCTTTTAAAGTTGTCATATTGAGGGTAATCTGGTATGCTCATAATGTTGTGCAGATATTAAGGAGGGGGGGAGGATTATTTTAAGTTTTACTTTTGAATTCACATAGCTACAGTAATGCATACGACTCTCATAACAGTAGCTTCTATCATATTGTAATCACATCAGCTTATGATTTAACTTTGATGAGTTATACTGATAAGGTTTTTAAACTTACAGACTGTGACACTATATTGAATTAACTCCGTCACAACTTAGTGTAGATCTTTGAGAAGAAATAACCCTTGTTGCATTTTGTACCACAACTGTGTTGACAAATGCAGATGTTCGAACTGTAAATAGTTATATATGTTAAAAAATAAGGTCTTAACAAGGTTGATTTTTGTTGTTACACAAACTTCTTGAAAAATAAACATTTTGTATGTGTGAACTACCTTTTTTTTTATTATCTTTCCACTTTTGTGTCTTTCTTGTAAATAATCTAAATTAAGTGTTTTATGCATTGTTATTAACTGATTGCTATGGCTTAAAATTTCCTCCCCCTTCATTTTGTGATGTCATGACAGTAACTGATTATCTGAATTTAGTGATAAAATATGTGTACCTGGTTTAGTTATCTCGAATTGAAGTATCAGCCTAGCTAATGCCATTGTAAGGATAATATGTCGTTGTGTTCAGTTTCAATGAGTGTGGTCAACCACAGTGGGGACGAGAATAGTAAAACCACAATATGTAAGTAATATTGTATATTGACATGTTTCATCACTTTCACACAAAAACAAGATACTTAAAATTTACACATAATAAAACAATACTCAATGTAGTTAAATATTCAACATAATATATCTATTACTTACAAACATACATGAACTTAGACTCAAGTTTACACAAGCACAATAAATAATGTATTTACACAATCATTTCAAATCCAATGTACTACAGAAAATCATGAAGGACAAGACTTCGTAAAAGTTGAAATTTTGAGCATAATACATGATTTGTTTACGACAAGTTACACAATTTCTTAAACCAGAGGAACATCATTTATTAGATAAATAAATCACAACATCCACATCTCAGTACTACAATAATGTTACATTTTTACAATAACTTAAAGAGAATGCTCAATTGCATGAGATAAGGGTTGGCCGTATGGTTCTATTGCAGATTTTGCTGCACAAGCAATAATATTCTATTAGCTGACTAGGTAGTGTGCTGTTTGTCATTTGAAAAATGCAGTAGGTACTTCTAATTATAGCCAATAAAGATATTTTTCCATTAGAGAACATCTTTAATTTAATAAATTATTATTTTAAGCATTTGGCGAATTTGTTCTATTAATTTATAGATACGATATCCTTTTAGATACTTTCCAAGAGGGTAATAAAATTATAAATTAGTGACAAAAAAAGCGTATTAACTAAATACAGGACTCGAGCCCCGCTTCACAGCCACAATATACTTCACTTACATTAAAAGCGTTAATAAAGTACAAACCTCGTTAAATAGTACGTGGCTAATTGTATTGACAGAGGTCCAGGCACACCTACATATTTCTACATACAGTATAGCAAATGGGTGTAACATTATCTTTGTTTGTCTACTGCCTAAACTATCAATTGACTATTATTTACACCGACAACAAAGATTACTCGACATCAGTTGCTGGTAGGCTCACCAGGAACCGGTACAGGGTAGACAACATACAAACTAATGCTGCTTTTAATAAAATAAGGTCCTTAAATCTTAAAAACCCGCGTACACGCGTCGTTTTAATTCGCAAAGCAAGATGCGGGTTCCAGTGTAACGCACAAGGACAATTCGATGTGGCGATTGGGAATGCGGTGGCGCCAAAAATATTTAAATTAGCTCAACGGGGCGTTTTACGCATTGCGGTGAATATCCAGAGCATATTTTCGGCGGGCATCGCGAGTCGAGGCGGGTCGATCACTCGATGCCGAAGGTGTTGGTCTCCTCGACGGCCAGCAGCAGCTTCTCGTAGAGCAGCTGCGGCGAGGGGTAGGGCGGCAGGTCGAGCCGGTTGAAGCAGGTGTGCGCGCGCGGCAGCGAGTCGGCGCGGCCCCAGCGCTCCACGCAGAAGCGGCGCGGGCCCGTGGAGCCGCGCAGCGCCGCGAAGCCCTCGTACGGGATGGACGACGTGCCCGTCACGAACTGCACCAGGCGGAGCCGTTGCTCGTTTGAGAACCTGCACAATTTTAAATTAATGTCAAAATTCGTTTTGCAAGAATTAGGACGTACAGATTTTATCCCTGTGACCGAGTTTTGCGGGTGCTAGAACTTTCGTAGCCTAATTCCTCGGTACCACTGTTGCACCTAGCTGAGCCGTTAGCATCAGTGGTGTCACTACGTTTTCGATGTCGTGTAGTAGCCAGAAAATACAGAAAACGCCGCATTCCTACTTTATCCTGAGTAGGTACGGTGGCGTGTGCACCAAATAGATATTAGGTGACGGCAGTAGCTATTTACTATCCAGTGGATTGCATACCCATGTTGCTTTGTAATTTAAGTAAAAACAAGAGAAAAAGCTGTAGCGATTCCCAGAGAAAGTAATCACCAATGTGTATTTGTGAACATAATAACTATGTCACTTCCTTTTCTGCTATTTATGTAACGGGCGTGAAACACGTGGCTGGATCATATTTATAACCTAAGCAGATGACAACTTAACAGCTCTGAACGTTGTTTACGCACTTATTATTTGAACGGTATATTTGCATTGATATCATAATTTAACCGTGCAAAACAGTGTCGTTAAACGCTTTCACAATCAATTGTATTGTTTCAACGCAGCTTTCTTATCGTGCGCCGTGGCCGTTGACCACATCCTTTGCGTTATCTCGCACGTTACACACGGCGGTACGATGACCAAGGATTTTTTTACATATATAACTATTACGTTAGATGTACATATATTGCGCAGCAACATGATTACTATTTCCAAGTATGTGCCTGTATTGGCCGTGTGTTCCTATGTATATAAAAAGATAACTGACTGATTGATATCAAATCAGAGCTCAAGCTACTGTGGCTTGGATCGTGAAATTTTAGCAAGCGTGCGTACACTTAAGTTGGGATTTTTAGATATTTAGCCCCTAAGGTATTAAAAAGGGAATTAAACTTATAATTTTTGAATATAGAGCTATGAAAATTTACCAATTTTAGTATTTAGCTAAACCATTATGTGACATAATAATAACTCAACTATGACGCAACCGAAGCTGCGGGCAAAGCGCTAGTCTAGTCCAGTGCATATATAGAAATAAATGTATTAAATATGGACATAAAAATAAAATTTCTATCGCTTTAAAGGTCAACTTTTCTAAATATAATATATTTTAGTAAACGAGATTTTGATCAGATGAAACTACTAAGCTTTCAGTTGTGTAACCGAAAACCGATGACCCATGTTTCCCGTCGCCACTTTCCGGGCCCATCGTCATACCCATTCGGTGATCAATACAACAAACAAAAAAATTACTTGAACCGGAGAGATGTTTAAATATAATCCAATACTAGATGGATCAATAAAATCTTTTGATCTGACAAGTATACAATACAACAAAAACAGCAACGGGATGTAAAAATCCATAAGCAGCAATTACCACCACATGTTATGGCTTCTTGGCCAGTATACTGAGAGCCGCCACCCACCTGTCGATGGCCTGCCAGAACCACACGACGACGGGGTGCGCGTCGTGGTAGCCGCCGCGGTACTCGGTGTTGGCGCGCCAGTCCGCCACGTCCAGCTCGGGCGCGCCCGCGATCACCAGCTCCAGCTCGCGCGCGTCGAACGCGCCCACCAGCCGCGGGTCCACCACCTCGTGGAAGCCGCGCACCAGCCACTCGGTCTGGTCGGCCACGCCGCGCTGCACGCGCCAGCGCACGACGCGCTCCAGGTACTCCTTGCGGTTGCGCTCCGTCACGGGCACGTCGCGCCCGCCCGGCCGCAGCTCGCGCTCCAGCACGCGCCCGTCCGCCAGCCGCTCCGACACCGCGAACGTCAGCTCCAGCGCGGACACGCAGCGCGCCGTCTATAATTTATTTTATACAACACCAGGGAAACTTACGGCTGACACACGAATATACATTATAAATATAGAAGGCCTAGTTGTAACACATGGAATACCGCACATATAGAGAGACAAAGGGGTCTAATTACTTAACTTTCAGCAGAAAGTAAAATATAAAAAATTACGCATCACTTACTCATTTAGATTGTGGGCACAAATTGTTTAATGCGAATTGTTACTTAGGAGATTTTTTAGTAATAGTATGATGTGGACAATCAGACGGTTCTGATGGTAAGTGATTACCGTCGCATATGGACGTTTGCAACGCTGGGAAAGTTGCCAACACGTTACAATCTAGAAGGACTCTTATTATTCAAACGAGATGCGTTTGAATGACCCTGTGTAATAAAGAGCAGGGAAGTTCGGAAGCCTCGAAATAAGTTAACTCCACAATTTACACATTCACGGTAATATACTAAAAATTTGTTAAGCTCTTTATTACATAAAAGTACCCATCCAATGGCCTCTGGGAAAGCTGCTTGGACTTGGTAAACATCAACTCCAGTAATAAATGGCGATTACCACTGGCATTACATACTTAGGGGATAAATTACAACAGAAATATGCTTTAATACACTATTTTTTCATTCAAGATTCCCATAAAAAAAACCTTTATTTTTCATAAATTCCTTCCAAAAAGCATGTTCATGTTCAATTTTTACTTCTATCATATTGTAACAATGAGCTGCACAAATCCCACCATTGTCATCTGTTATCTTAAAATTGGCAACAAAACTTTAATGTGCAAAAAAAATGCCACGTGTCGTCAGTAAAAAATGACAAGGAAAACACTCCGAGCATAAGAAACGTGTTACAAAAATAGGCGACCGACTTTTCGATGATCTTTGTGAACTCATAGATTATATACCGGTTGTCACTCTGGTTGGAATCATTGAATATTGATTTTTCATTCATTGTAAATCAATGGATACCTTTATTTAGTTAGGAAATTTTATTAAAGTTGTTTTGTTTTGCAAAGTTTGTTTTGTCCATGTTTTTCTAGGTATATTGAAGGCTTCGGTGTGACTTCAGATTCGCTATTGGTGGTAAGCCCAAGGAGCTGCCGTGCTCCGACAGCTGTTCGTCGGAATTTGTTTACAAGCAAAGATCTTAGAAAATTTCGATAGCGTCATTTAAAAACGTTAAGTACAACTTTAAACAAATGTATTGACATTTCAACTGTCATCGATGTGGGGCACTCATTTAAAGGTCCACCCACCGGCCACCGCTGGGGAGCCGGCCCAGAGCTACAAAGCTATAAGGTATAACAGCGGTGCCAACCTGCAGCCAGCGCAGGGAGGCGGCGAACTGCGCGTCGAGCGCGTCCACGTCCTCGAGCGCGGGCGGCAGGCGCAGCAGCGCGCGGTACAGCGCGCGCGTGAACCACGCCTCCAGCAGGTACCCGTGCACCAGCGCCAGCCCCAGCACGCGCCCGGAGAACCGGAACCTGCCCCCAACGTCGCATTGTCAACACGGTCTGCACGGTGCCACCGCACCCTTGCCTTCGTTTGAGCCTTTTCAGCGCGCGGCGTAACTTCAGTACGTCCGATATTTAGTACTAACCGCGCGCGTGCTCATTATTAGCGTTATCAACAACAATTATATATAATACACAACACAATTAACAAATCAAAAACAATCTTTTACCAATCGCATGTCGACAGCAACCCGTACAGTCTGTGTACGATACTTACAACCAGTGTTATATCAAATATTGGTCTACAACCTGGTTTCTTATAATGGAACATTTGGGTGCGCAGATTGTGAAATTGTAACGTAAGAGTAATGTGCAGAGAGATCATTGTGTTCGAGATTCATAACATGTGCGCTTTTACACACCTAAATCAGATCAAGACGTCGTAGATGCGATCGTGAAAGACTTATAATATATATTTTAGGAGCAATCTAGAATATATGTACTTCAACTCAAAACCTAACATATATATCAAATATATACATTTCTTTATCATTGAATTATATCTGTGTAAATTCATGTTGTAGTAAGTATGTACAAAAAGAAAGGAGTTTACATATAGGTATATCAAATTAAGTGTTCGTAACTCGTTACCAATGTTTAGGAAATTCATACCATTTCTTATTTGGATCTAGGCCAAGACGTACTACAGATTTTGAGAAGGTAAACAAGATGCTGTTTGGTAGGAATTTTAGAGATGCTATTTTCGTTTATTAGGCCGAGTCAACACTATAATAAATATTTCGATGCGTTTAGAAAGTTTAATTATTATAAACATAAAAATATCAAATATAGAGAGACAACATGAAATGTACCATATATGAAGAATGCTGTTTTATTAAGCGAAATATAGAATCCCTTCATATTTGTAATATGTTCATTTATTTTTCCTACAGCACAATTCTATTTCAAAGAAAATCTATTAAATTCAATCTAGATACAGTTTAAACAAAATTTCCATTGATATACATAAGAAGTTCTGTAGGATTGCGTAAGAGGAGGCTGCCCGCGTCATCCATTCAGACGGGAGATCGTGTTACGCATTATCTGTATTCAGTCTTGTGTACACGCACTGTCCCCGAAATGCCCGAGCATCAAATAACATGGTCGTACATGGGAATTTAATAGACTTGCGCATGTGTAAATAAATAATTGAAATGAGGGGTATTTGCTTGCTACATATTTTTAATGTAATTTGTAAAATGTAATTTCATATTTGTAATAAAAATACGATGTAAAAATATTAATTGTAATATAAAAATGAATAGTTTTAGAAACACTCATAATATATAAATCAATACAGTTGAAAACATTTATGCTGTATATGCTTAATTATAATTATCGGTGGTAGAATCGATCGTGATTCGTGCCGATGTACCACCGCCGCACCTATTTCTTTCGTGAACTAGCACTTGAGTTGTATTTTAGCTCGAAGGGTGTGGCGACTTCGAATAGGCTGTCTTTTTAGTAGATTACGGTTATCATGTGCTGGAGTGGTCACTTCACACCAGCTGAATCGCATGCCCGTTAGCTACTCTAATTTCCATAAAAAATATCAATACAACATGCTCCAGCAGTAAGTCTAGCGAGTGTGTCACAACACCATAACAAAACAAAAACGTGTGTACAGCTGAAATCGTACTGCTTGACAGACACCCGATATTTGTTGTAACTCGATCATTTTGGGACCGAACGGGGACCCCGAATACTCTAATGTAACATTAGAACATAGTTATTGTGTTAACAGTTTTTGAGAGCTTCGTTTGTATTTGTATGAAGGTTTTTTATAGATTGATGCTAATAATGTTAATGTGTTTTTGTGTATAAACTAGTTAGAAAACAACTCACGTGTGTATTTATCCAAAGGTGGATGCGTAGGTGAACGTTACATAAGTTTTTGTTATAATTTCTAACAGATCTCGGGGAATTAAAGGCTCTTTTTAAACAATAATATTAAATGTCTCAATTGTAACGTTGGTATGTAATGTAAATCTTCTACTAATTTCAATTTATAGTAAAACTATTAATTAATTATATTCTGAGCACATATTTAATTAATTTGTTATACTAAAAAATAAATAAGAGAATCCACGACAAAATATGACCTTCCTAAGCTATGCATACATAATTACTTGTATATTTTAAGTTATTTAAATAAATATTATGCATTATGCGAGCACTATTACAATGTCTTGTACACATTATTGTTAATTACGTCCAGAGTTGTACTAAAATTGTCTTGTTGCTAGAACTTAATTACAAGTACATTATTAGCACTCGAGATAAATGGCCGACATTAACACAAAGTGAGGAGTGCTTAGAACATAAGGGCCTTTCCATACACAAATGCATCCAGATGTATCAAAAATGCAAATCATTTTCACAGTTACTTTTATGCCTTGTATTTGTGATAAGTAGCACACGTGGAAGGAGGTCATCTGATGCTAAGGGGCTATTGTAGTCATGTGATTCAGTAACTAGGATCGAAGGTCTCCTGTCCTGCATACGATGGCTATCACGCTCTTATATCGAACACTATGTTAACACACGAATTAACTATATGTGATTCTGGTAGCGACCCAGTCAAGTATGCATGTTCCACTTTGAATGTTCACAAGTATGCATTTTGTACTGTAGGGTTTTCTAAACAAAACGAATTAGAAAACATTGTCTCGCCGCGGGTATCCAACCAACCAACAACCTCACAGTTTGTAGACACTCATCCTCTACTTTATAAAGGTCGTCAATTAAAAAGAATTATATTAGTTTTCTATACATGTACAAATTCATAAATATATAATATAATAGATAACTTATATGTAAAATAGAAATAAAAGAGAAAAAACTAAAACTTTGGCAAGATTTGAAATTACATAAACGATGTGTTTTTATTGGGGTATCAAACGCATTGTTTAGCTGTTTTGTGTGTGAAGCGACGGATTCCAAACAAACAAGCTGAAGCCCATGGGATCGACACAATGAGCGGAAGTCCCGTATGTGTTGAATGACAATTAAACGCACTACAATTGATTAAGAGGTGCAATGACCCGCGCGCCGCAGGGCTCAATTGAACGTGGAAATAAATAATTGTACTGCGACCCAGATAGATTATTTAGGAAACAATTCCACATACTTTTCCATTTCAGGTTTTTTATCTACACTGTAAGTAGAGGGTTATTGAAGTTTCGACTTAAATAACTAAGCTATATAACATAATTGAAGGGTCTGTCTGTGTCATTAAAATAAATACCAAGTGTTTAGTTAAATTGCTGATATAAATGATCGATTTTGGAATTTTCGTACGTCTATCTGGATGTTGCTCCAAATAGGTTCCGTAGCGTAGAAATCCAACACAAGTTTTAGGGATTATAACAGAATCTTAATTTAAAATAACGTGTGTTTCATTAAGATAGCTTGCAGAGTTAATAATACGAGTATGTTTGTACTCGGACCATATCAACTCGTGGCCAGGCTGGATTTTTTAAAAATGTTTTTATTGTATGAACTAGCACATGGGCTTGCGGTCTACCTGCTGGTAAGTAGCTACTGCAACCCATGACATCCGTAGCGACATATGTGGTGCTACTCCTGATGATATA
>DWIE01001222.1:0-11369 GCA_018248235.1 Choaspes benjaminii
TTAGTGTGATAAGTGGTGATGATTATCATATTAAGTGATTGTGTAGTGGACTAATTATGTGTAACCGCAATATAGACTGTGTCTGCCTAGGCCAGTTAATTTCTCGTCAAATACGCCAAGAACAATATTAAAATGTGCATCACCAATATTTTAATATTTAAACATTTATATTGGCAAAATGGCCAAGAGCCGAAACACCAACCGATCCATAAAATATATTCTTTATATATGCTAGTAATACATTATAACTTGATGATACTTTTTGTTTCTTTTATCAATCGATTATTTCATTCTAGGAATAATTGTAACATTATTTTGTACGTATTGACATGACCACATTGAAATGTCTAATTGGTAGGATTATTTCTAATCAATTGATAATCTTGTGTAATTTAAAATAAAGAAAATCGTTATTTATTGATTTTAGTGAACATCACAAACTCAGTGTATAATAATGGGTGTAATCTGTCCTGTTTGTCTGTTTACATTAATGCGTACTTACGGTAGTTGGACAACGGACTTTCTTGTCACTTTATAAAAGTTTTCTTTCTAGAATTCTCAACAATATAGCGGAAGTGGTGATTACATGAGTAATTGTTTTAAATTGGTACAGTGTCCTAATCTTTTCCAGTCGAACGAGTCAAACGACACAATAGGCAGTTTACCAAAGTCACTAAACCTGATCGACTTCGGCCGAAACTCGACCGGCAGCCAAGGTAGCGTAAGAGTCAGTGTGTTAGAGGCGTTTGATCCGCTACTTACTGACCAAAGTAATCCTGGTGAGTGGTTTGTGTCTCATACCATCATTCTACTCTCTAATGATGGCACATTGTAATGTGAATTTATATTTTATTGTTCTATTGATTTGTTGTGTAACTGTTCATCTTTGTTGTGTAACTGTAAACGGGACAGTGTTATGAACAATTCAATTTGCCATCACTTGCCATTTTTTATTTTACACTCTAGAAAGTTCTATCGTGAAGTAAGTTTTTCTTTTCTATGGTGACACCAATTAGTGACGTTTTGTTTGGCTCTTAACTGGGTGTGATTAATGTTGAAATAGTTGGTCGCCATTAGAATAATGCATGTGTTACGGGCTAATATCATCCCAGTCATTTTACAGCACTACATCACATACATTTTTAATGCAATTAAAAATATAAATTAGGGTTTTTATGCTTTTGTGAATAATTGTCCAGGGGATTATCTGTCACATTTCAAAATTTTCTATTAATGTTGCTAGGTGTTCATTTTGGTGTATATACTTTAGCGAAAATTGTTGTGACGTAAATAACGTCTTAATATTCGATCTGGTATAAAAAATGAACTCAGCTGCTAATTGTCCTAATTGTGATGTTCCACAGAGTATGTCGTGCCGAGCGAGTGTTCGAGCAGCGTTTACGAAGAGTACGACCCGTTGGACTTCCTCTACGGAGAGACAGAAATGCGGGACGCCCCGGTGTACGCGACGGTGAACAAGCGGGAAAATACCATGTTACCGTCCCCACCACCGAAAACTATACCCAGCGTGCCAGCGGTGGCAAAGCGACCGACCACTGTAAGTGTTGCAATAACACCGCGGGTGTTTAAAGAAGAAACATTTTTGTTCAAAAACAACAAAAGCCTCCTTAATTGATTGGCATAATTATATCTGTGGCAAATACTAAAAACTGTAGAAACACAAAGCAAACACTCGTGGGCGAGCCTCGAAACACAGGATACACGATAAAGTCGTAATTTAAGGGAACATATAAAGGTTTCCAGAATACATGTACATTAAGGTGGTTCTTATAAGGATTGTTTTCGAATTTCTTAGCTCAAGGGCTCCAATCTTTCCACATTGATAAAAAAACACAACAAACAAATATATCTAGAATATTAAGACACATATTTTTATAGAGAATTTAATACTCTACAAAGAAGGTCGTCTATGATTTTTTGCTAAATCTATAAGTTCAAAAGTTATTATAGCTCAAACTAATTAAAATTGATCAAGATTTTCTCACATGTATTTGTATTTCTCTGACATATAGAACTTTAGAATTGTAGAAGTAGTAGTGTTGCACCAGGCAACCTAAAACTACCTTAAGAATGTGCCAGTCAAAATTTTGTGCATAAAGTTATTAAGTTGAAATATTATTAAATTCATCTAAAATACGGATCCACCCCCATAGTCATCTGAATTGGTTATGCATAGAGAGTTTGTCACCAGCACTAATGTCTCTTAAGAGCAGTTCAGAAGCCGAATTGTGTATGTAAAAATGTAATACAGTAATTTTTGATTCTATTCCTTACAGAATAAGCTGTATGATTGCATAGTGAAGACAAGACACAGAAATTACGACAGTGAGCACAAAGCTTTCTTAAAAATGGTTCTCGATGTTAGAAGTGAGTATAAAAACAAATGAAGTGGGAAATAGAGCTTTCGGTGCCTTCATTGTACTAATAGTTTTGCACTATTGTAGAAAAGTTCGTGTACACGGATGAGAAGACGAACCCCGGTCACGTGATAGCCGCCCGCTCCGGCGGGAAGTACCCACCTAACACTAGCATTAAGATTCTAGTCCACCACGCACACTCAGATGAACCCATCACATTCACATCTGATGGTAAGTTCCTGCTATATAATCCTTTTCTTTGACTAGCTTTAATTTTTTTTTAATTACGAATTATCACATAAGCAGTACACCTGGTAAGCGGCTACTACCCATAGCATCAGTAACCACATATGTGGTGCTACTCCTTAGGACTTAGATTAAGTGCCTCGTGTACTACATATGCTGACTATCACACTCACATTGAAACTCAAATGCGAATATTACTGCTTCAATGCACAAGAAGATGTGACGGTGGTACCGACCTCGTCAAACACGAACGTACTCGTGCTCCAGACACGAAACAAACTAGAAATATCGAACACGCGACCTCAGGTTTCGAAGACGAGCTCATCACCGTCTGTGCCATTGAAGGCGTCGAATATTTTTAGTCAAGCCTCCTTAATGTTTAGCATTTTTTATATTAGTATGTCGAGTTAGTTGTAGTAAATATGATAATACTGACTTGTGTATTTTGATTATTTCAGTGGAGTCAACTGTTGAACATGTGATATTAACTGTAGTCTGTTCGCTCGATGAAGATATCAGGGATGACATGTCAGGATACATGTTAAGGGTGAGACATGTGAATTAAAAGCTATTACAACTTGAAATTATTAACCTTATTCATGGATTTTTAGAGAAATAATATGGGTGTATTATATTATTCAAAATTCTGACTGTAAAGCCCGTTAACTAAACATGACTTCCATTAAGCGGGAGATTGGGCCTGTTGCATCAACATATGAAGCTGTAGAAAATTCCTATATAATTGTGATCTTGAGACTTTTACACTTAACGATCAACATGCGATATCTAGTGAACGCAAGTGACGAAACTTCTTTAAAAAAAAGTATTAAAAAACAACCTAGCCTTTAATGCTATATGTGTTGTTTGACCGGTTAACGCTTCTCGTGTACCTACCGGATAGTAATTAACAAAAATGTTATTTAATAAATAGGTATGGGGTGCAAAAGAGTATCTCACACCAGGCAGCTCCCTCAGTCAGTACGACTACATCCGGGAGTGCGTTCGTCTTGAGAAGGACGTGCGTTTGTACTTGAACGAGGGCAAGGACAACTCGCTCGCGAGATCGGAACGCGATGACGCGAGAGATTCGCATTTGACATTAGACGATATGATCCCTATGCAAGGCGCGTCGCCGTTGTTGTCGTTCGATAATTTGTCGATATTGCTCGGTAAGTTCTCAAATACAAATTCAAATAAAAAAAAATTAATAAAATTCTATTAAAATTAAAATTGTAAAGAATCGTTTATTTGTAGTAGGTGATTATGTTGCACAATATTATGGAATCTTAGTAATCGTTAAATACTAATAAAGCAACATCCAAATATAATAGTACCTAGTATAGAATAAAAAGTATATACCTATGCACTTAGTTAAAGGTTTTTTAATCGTAAAATTTCAAAAATCTTATATGTGTGGCACAAATGAATAGAAGACAAACAACACAACTATTCTCCATTAGAATTTATTATTTTAATTATGGTTTTCCAGAAACATTGGAAGGTGAATTGTCCAGAGCAGTGGGAGTAATGGGAGGGGAAGGTATTTGTTCGCACAAAGCGGTGTTTCAGGCGGTGAAAGCTATTTGTGCGTTAGCGGGCAGAGTGGAGACGTTGCACGTCACGCACACGTTGAACGCCTTTGCCCAAGCTTGTACTGCACAGGTATGTTGTATGTTTCACACTATTGAATATGTACAATATTTAAGAGAGGTTAAAATTTTGTTTTTATAGGCTTTTTATTAATTGTATTTATATTACAACTATGTATGTATATTTTACTTTACGTACGAATGAACACGTTAAGTGATATTTACATATCCCGACGTACAGAGTTGGCAGTATCACGCAAAAATTGACGTGCGCTTATTTTATATAATCCCCACTGATTGGTGTGACCTCACTAGCGCCGTTCCACCTCAAATACAAACATACCGATGCCCAAATTGTACGACACATAAAGCGATCTCGTAGCAAGTAGCAGAGAAATCCATGACAGTACGATAAACAAGCAAGAGATAGTATTTATTTTGTGGTAAATCAATGATTATTACACCTATATAGATAAACTTAAAAAACAAAATTCTATCTAAATACCAAATTTGATCAAAATCGTTTCCGAGATCCTCAAAATATACAAGAATTGCTTATTTAAATATAAAGATATTTTATATAATATGTCAGTAGTCTGGAAGAGATGCCTAATTAGCCATAAGACCGCCCTGCACAGTGTCTGATTGTTTACGGTTTCTTTTAGATATGTTATGTATCATCGTTGTGGTCAATCAAGTAATAAATAAATAAATAAAAATATATATCTATATATTAATACGTGAAGCGAAAACTTTGTAACCCTTTTTAAGAACATTAAGCAGACATTGAAATTTGGCCCAATTAAAGTTCATACCGAGAAGGAGTGCGAGAATTAATATTTTTATAAAATAAGCACTAGAAATTCATTTAATTGTTTAACAAAACATTACACACATATTTGAGTAGTATGTATACTCTTTTGTTTTTACACAAAAAGGTCGAATTTCGACCACTGGGCGCCTATAGTATATACTAAAGCGAGCAATTGTTGTAAATATTCGATGACCACAGCAACAACTCTAATTATATTAATGAAAGTTTATATATATGATATGAAAGAATATTTAAGAAAAACTGCTAACCCTTGTCTTTAATTATGAAGTACCAGCATTGGTGTTTCTACCACTAGTTACCAGATAGCGTTACGTGTCCTGAATATACACATATATGTAATGTAATGTATGTAAATGTAAGAAAACATTGCTATTTTAAATATATAACCAAAGATGTTATGTATATGTAAAAAGTACTATATGGATTTTAATTTAGTATTTATCAGCCAGACATTTGGTTGATGCCTAAATGAAAATAATTCAATGATACGTGGGTCACACTGAAAGTCTTTAGAAAACAAGAAATGGCTCTATGTAGAAAGTTGCCAATGTTTTTATTGTTTTTGGAAGTAGTCCCCGTTCCTTAAGATGGATAGAGATCCATCTTAGCATTCGATGGAACCACTGAGAAGGTAGGGGTTTTAAGGTAGTTATATAAAACAATTAAGATATACTCAATAAAGGTAAGTACATATTCCACACATGTATATCCAGTAATAATCCTAGTTGCAGATGAAGCAGCCCCAATTTCGTTAAATATTACCTATGAAACAATATTTTAACTTATTTTACCTATCTAGATGACTAATTAAATTGGTTTTAAAATTAATTGAATAGTTACGTCAAAACTTCTCCCAGGTCGTTCACTGTCGCAATAGTAGCATGAAATGTTGTTTCCAAAGTACGCAGGGTCTCTTCTATTTTGTTGATTTTTACGTTAGAATTTAAAAGCGTTGCGGTTAAACCTGTGAGGAAAAATATTTTTATCAATTTATTTTATAATAATTACACACATGTTATACATTTACATCGTTAGAGAATAATTTGGATTAATCGTTGTTTTATCGGTGATAGAACCTATACAGGTTCGCAAGGGTGAGTACCATCACCACACCTATCTCTGCCGGAGCCTAGCACGTGAAGGGAATAGGTAAAAATATTTAAGTAACAGATATTAGTAATATAGATTTGATTATGTTACACCTATCACATGACCTTGATTCATATACAAGATTTTTTTATGTTAAGAAGTAGAACACGAGCTTACAGTCTACCTGCTAGTTAGTAGCAACTGCAGCCCATGACATCTGTAACCACAGATGCTGTACTACTCTTGAGGACGTAGATCGTACGCCTCGTGTTCTGCGTATGCTGGCTATCAAACCCTTACACCGAACTTGTGAATAGTGCTAATACTACTGTTTCACGACACAAATAGGTGTGACGGCGGTACCGACCCAGTCGAACATATTTATGTTCTACCACCCGTAAAAACCATTTTATTTAAGAGACAAGGTTGATAAATCAAATATTTAATTGAAAATAATCTTTACAGATAGAACTAGAACCATGGTACTACACGCGCGAGGTGCTAC
Source organism: Choaspes benjaminii (assembly GCA_018248235.1). Taxonomy (NCBI): domain Eukaryota; kingdom Metazoa; phylum Arthropoda; class Insecta; order Lepidoptera; family Hesperiidae; genus Choaspes; species Choaspes benjaminii. The sequence goes on from DWIE01001222.1 coordinate 6,643, forward strand.
TCCCTTAAGAATAGTGCCTAAGGCTGGTGGAATCTTGATACTTTGTCCTATAATATAAGCAGAATAATTTGTTTTTAAAGCTTTCCGACCACTAAATAAACTATAAATGTTCCCAAATCCAGGTTTTCCAATCGTTACCCAAGAAGTGAAATATAAAACTTGTGTCATAAATTAAAGTAGTAGTTCTATCCTAACTTTGTTTTATCATTCGTGTATCGCCACACAACACTAGTTATTTCTGCAGCCTCATTTCATTTTTATAATTTTTAAATATCGTAGTAATTATAATTACCCGATTTAAATACCTTAAATGTTCCCTTTGCAAAGATGCTAGACATATTCAAATAATTATTTCAATGTTTTAGAGAGATTTTATCACTTCACCTAAAATCCTTGGTTGATGTTCCACTGGACAGCTTTCAAAATGTTTCAATACTAAACGCATAGGATGATCATCGACAGCATGATGACATTCGTCAAAAATTAGTAGGTTTATATCTTGAATTTTTATGTAATGGTGAGTAAGCATGTCATTCAAAATCTGGCTTGTCATAACGATCACCTGAAGAAATCATATTACAATTATTAAAGTAAATGCACACAGAAGAGCCCAAGTGATTTGCAAATAATTTTAAGGATTTTAACAAGCATTACTGAAGAAGCCACACCCAATAAAGGTTGTTAAGTAGACACAATACCTGATACTGAGACAATTCTCCGTCCCATGTTGCTTTATCCCAGAAATCACAACTATCTTCACCTGAATATGCACCCACTCCATCTACTGGACATCTGTTTTGAATGATTTTTTGCTGAAAATTACACATTTCCTCATTAATGATGGAAAAATCTGTTCTGGTTCGCACGGGTGAGTACCACCACCACACCTGTTTCTGCTGTGAAATAACTCTCAAGAGTAGTGTTTCAGCTTGAAGAGTATGGCAGCCGGCAGGACATATGCACAGGATACATGAGGCGACCATCTTCGTCCTCAAAAGTATCAACACACTTGTGACCAACTTTGAACAGATAGAAGGGTCTTTTTAGAGTCGTCTATGGTTATTATCAACTGCAGTGGTCACTTAACATCAGGTGCACTGCATGGGCGATTGCTAATCTAATTCTCATTAAAAAACTTGAAGACAATGACATCACTTTCAAACACAAGTGGAAATGGCCACTTATTGATATATAGACACTTGTATTATATTATTATTCTGTCCACCGAAAAATGATAAGAGATTTGTAGAGTTCAACTTCCTACAAAAACAGATATTGCTAATTACCATCCATTTTTGGCTTGTAATCTAATAAATCTTATATATTCTAATGAGCAATGTTGAAGATCTCGGAAACGGCTCCAACGATTTGATGAAATTTTGTATGTATATAGGGTTTTGATTATTTCTACAAAATTGTAATTTCAAAAAAATGCGATTCAGCCGAAAATAAATATTTAAAAGAAACCACTAACGCCATGTCTTGATTGTCTGCTGTACTAAAATTGATTTCTCTATAAACCCTACTAAATTGCGTTACGTGTTATATAATTTCGGCATCTATAGGTAAAATTAATTAAAACCAAAATTGACCAGCTAAGCTTGGTCATCCGGATATTAATATTTATATGGTAAATGGAAATTCACAGAGCGCAGCTTTTAAAAATGAACATAAAGAATTCTGGTTTTTACATGTAATTTTTTTTTACTACCCTGAATATATAATACAGATTTTGTAAAATAAATAATTGTTTTTTTTTAACCTATTTAAATAATAAATACTTTATAAATACTTTACCATAAGTCTTAAATACATTAAATTAGAATTTCAAAAAGAAACAAATTTGTTTAGCAATATCTCATCTCTGATACATACCTGCTGCTTCACTAAAGGAACATTATTGACCAGAAAAAATGTTCTCTTTCCACCTTCACCCCACGGTTTCTGTAGTGATTGTTTAAACCGCTCTATAACGCGAATAGCTATGAAGGTTTTTCCAGAACCTGAACATAAAGAAGATAAGAAGATTATTACCTATATTAGGATATCATTAAGTTTAACGTCGACAAGTATAGTCCATAAATTTTTAGACTTACATCAAGAATAATATTGGCTGTAGTTTTTTTTTCTTAGGGGATGAGGTCTCGGCTCTTAGCCATTTTGCCAATAACCAGTTTAAATTTTAATACCATAAAATCATTATATTAAAACATTGGTGATGCACATTTTAATATTGTTCTTGGAGTATTTGACCGGAAACTCCAAGTGCCAGTTTGCACAGATATAAATTAACTGGGCTAGGAAGATCCAGTTTTCACACCGCTAAAGTGTTTATATTGCCGTTAAACATAATTAGTCACCTACACACTTAATGTGATAATCGTCACCACTTATCACACTAAAGACAACGTAAACTAATTAAATAACACCAACACAACACCGAACATGGCACTCTGAAGATTCCCGCCAAAAAACCTATGCACACAATAATGTAATGTAAATTATATGCATTTTACCTAAAAGTCAGTTTATATGTCATATATTGCATTATAATCTGTACATATTTTTTTTTACAATTATTATGAGAATAATAAATTTGTAAATAAATAATAATGTATTACAGTGAATGCTCAATGAAAACAGTTTTCATTTAAGTCATGTACTCTGTAGTTATAAAATTACAAGTCAACATATTCGCTATATACAATGTATCTCAAGAAAAGTGTGTTAAAAATGGTCTTATATTAATATCGAACATTTCTTAAAAACACAATCTAAATGACGTCAAGTTGTGGTTCTTTTTATAAAAATGTAGCAAATGTCAAATCATCTACATTATGTGATAACTGCAGCTCATGATATCCATAACTGGCTTCCAGCACATGCACTATTCGAGTTTGGTCACAGCTGGGACACACCTGGCTAAGTCGGTCATTAAGAACGGCTAATTTATTATTGGTTAAGTGACAGGTAGTGACTTTATCCTGGCTGCCCATGTAATCACAGATGCCGTGCTATTTCTGAAGACAGATCGAAGACCTCATGTTAAGTGTATGCTGGGTTACACTTTCACCAAAACAAGTAGTGTGAACAGTACTGTCTCACCGCACAAATAGGTGTGACGGTGGTACCGACCTAGTTCAACATATTCATGTTCTACCGTTACGTTATTCCAGACACGAAACAAATTAGAAAATTCGTCTCGCCGCGGGAATCGAACCCGTGATGTCACAGGTTTCGCAAAGCGGCTCATCACCGTCTGCGCCACGGAGGTCGTCAAATGTATTATTTCTACAAATATATTATTTGATCAAAATTTTATATTTTAATCCCCATTAATAATGTACGTAGCAATTATTTATTGCATTATAATCTTTGTGTCATCATGTAAAATAAAACAGCTTTGTAAATAAATTAACAATTTTATTAAGCGAATAAAGCTCATCTATTTCAGTTTGTGAAGCGCAACTACATGTTCGTGGAGGGTTATTATAATTTTACTCGTGAAGTTACACATATATTTGGTATATAAATATAATATATATATATATATAATCGTCGCCTTAATGATAGTAACAATTTCGACCAAATTACTCCATTTAAATAGAGATTCAATGGTAAAGTTAGATAATGGAGTGACCCGATAAAATCAACTATTGTTTTGTCTCTTGTGTTAATATGCTTGTTTATCCTGTTCAGAAAAAGATTAAAAGTAATTTTTTAAAAAATGTTAGCGATAGGTTAAGATTTTCGAAATTGTTGAAAATGTTCAAGACCGTTTTTTTTTATTATTATCAAAAATGAAATATTGTTTTGTCTTTTGTGTTAATATGCTTGTTTATTCTGTTCGAAAAAGGTTAAAAAGTAATTTTAAAGAAAATGTTAGTGATTGGTCGGTTGGTGGTTGAAAAATTTCAACGACCAAATCTTTTTTTATTATTATTAAAAATGAAATATTGTTTTGTCTCTTGTATTAATGTTTGTTTATCTCGTTTAGAAAAAGTTTAAAAGCAGTTGAAAAGACAAAAATTTAGATTGGTTAAGATTTTCAAACACCAAATCTATTTTGTTATAATTTTTTTGACATTTGATTATTATTTCTAACATTATCTTGGATTTCATTATTTTTCAGGTTGATATTATTTATTTTTAGTGCACAATCTTTTGTTTAAAATTTTCTAATTATCTCTCTAAATATTAAGGTGCCAATTATTTATTTGATTTTTTATTTATTTTGTACCTAAGAATATATTAAAATAATCCTGTTTTGTATGTAAATTCTACATACATACTTTCTCACGAAACAAAATAATACGATCCTTTTTATTTGGTCACCCTAATAGATTTAGAAATATAGATATTTATTTAAATACTTACGTTTTTTATCCATTTTGCTTCTCTTTACATTAAAAATGGAATAACTCATTCACCACTAAGACGACAATATGTCTACAAATGCATAGGAATTAAGTACAATTACAAATGCCATTTCTCTCACCGTTATATGGACGAACAAAATTGTAGGACACTTTTTAAATGGTCAAAGTAACTCTTGATATTGAAAAATTCCTCTATATCACAGTTTCATTCATGAAACTGATCACTGCATACATGAAATTGATCGCTTCATACGTGAGATTGATCGCTTCATTTTTTTTAATGTTATGAAGTAGCACACGGGCTTGCAGTCTACCTGTTGGTAAGTAGCTACTGCAGCCCATGACATC
>DWIE01001223.1:0-11366 GCA_018248235.1 Choaspes benjaminii
TAAATGCAATGTCGCAATTAACTCCCGGGCAAGTCTGCAGTCTTTAAAGCATCCGACCACGGTCCATCTTATATGTCAGTATTGCAACTCGGCACAATTTGAATCGAAGGGAGTGATGCTGATGGAAAATGCAGACGGCACCGCGATCGAGGGATACATCAACATAACCTACATCTTCAAAATTATATAGCGTGCCATGTACTCCAGGTTTATTTCGTTGACATTTTCGAAAATTGCAACCTAGTGAAGTTCCGAAATGTAAGACGGGTTCAAGAAGTCTCAAAAGTAAGCGATTGGATTTGGGATTTACCCATCAAATAGCGACTAATGTTTGGGTTAAGGTTGAATGTTCCTGTGACTCGCATGTGCGACTACCGTCATCGTGGCCGCACAGGGTATCCCTCGACCGCCGCGTCGCTGGTGGCGGGCACGTTAACAGACCTACGCCTAAATCCAAAGTTGCAGAACTGGTAGTATGCAAGACCATGACCTGTATGTAGTATCGTAGGTCCGAACGTACACATAAGCGCATAATATGTTGATTATCATCATCTCTCTCATGATGCGACTTGACACGGTAATGCAATCACACTAAGAATGCTGGCTACTGCCAGGTGTAGCGGCAGTGACGACGCTGATGACCATACATTTTAGCACTCCTAAATTATAGTTTAAAAAATATTAAAAAGTTTAACTTATTGTCTAGTTTATAATAGCTACTTCTTAAGTCGACGATGAAAGTAAAATATAAGTGAAGCGTGTGCGTACTGACCCATGAACGCGGAGTAGAGTCCGTACTGCACGGGCAGGTTGGCGAGCGAGGCGTAGGCGATGCTCTGCGGCACGAGCGTGAGGCCGAGCGTGAGGCCCGCCACCAGGTCGGCCACGGCGGCCGTGCGGTCGTAGCGCGCCGCCCAGCCCAGCGCCGGCACGTGCCGCCGCGCGCGCGCCGCCCAGCCGCCGCCCGCCGCCTTCGCCACCGGCACGCCCTCCTCTGAATCCATCTCGTCTTTATTCATCTCTTCTACCTCCTCCACGACGTCCTTCATTCCTCCAATTTGCTATACCTCCTAATCGACTCTCCCCACTCGTCTGCACTTCCCCTTTTTCCACGATCTATCACTTCGTCAAAACCCGTCGATGGCGACTCAAAAATTATAACGCACTGTATGTAGCTAAATTAATTCGCGAGGGATGTGTTCTTGAATCAACACATATGAACGGCTTGATTTCAGTCCACTTTTCTACAATCTACTGGTTACTAATGACTAGTAGGTTGCCGTTAAATGGACATATTTGTTATCTATGTCAATTACTTACAAATTAAACTCATTAGCAACAAATTAAAAAGAGTTTAGAAAATTTCGCGCGAAAGACCGAACTAAGAATTTGGACATCAGTTGATACTGGAAATGAGACCGCGTGCGTTCGAGCAGCGCGCCCCGTGCCACGGGACTGGCGTGATGAACACATGGTCGCTCATTATCTTTCGCCTGCAAACCTTTTCGATATCAACGAGCAAACAATTAAACAGAAGACAGAAATGCCATTGTGATAGCAGATAGGCGCGGGCTTGTCCTAGCACCGCGACCTTTAATCCATATCCTTCTTATTAATAGACATTCGCACTCGCACTGTGCCGCGATACACGCAACTTATCGCTCGCCACACACGCGGTGTTTGGCGGTAGCTGAGTACTTTAGTGCTACTAGCTGCAATCCGCGACTCCCTCCGCTTGGATTACAAACATTTACCCCTTTACGTCTTGATTAGGAACGCAAACATCCTTAAAGTGACTTTTATGCCTTGATCACACAGTACGAGTTTTCCCCACTGTCTCCCCATATGATGTAGTAAATATATTACACATAATACTTTTATGTTTATATAATATTATTATGGCTTAAACACATTGTTACCTACCTGTTGCGTAGTTATGAGTTATATGCACAAACAAAAAGTGACTGGTTTACACTTAAGCAGACAAAATGGAACAAGTCCATCACTGTCTTTAACGGATTGTATACGTGATGTCACTGTCTCTATTTAGTACAATGTTAAGGACTTAATGCACTAGAATATAATACAAATAAATATTTATATTGTATCATAAAAATAAATCTTAAATATATATAAAGGAAAAAGGTACAAGCGGCTTTATTGCTAAGAGGGATTTCTCCAGGGCAATCCAGGTGGAAATACAGATCAGAAAATCAAAGCGCGAATAACGTAGGGGTGCATTTAAATACGTTGAGAGAGCGACGAAACTGCAGAAACATAACCAACGTGACCACGAAACGAAATAGTATGAAAGAAAACGTAGAACATATAAAGAAGGATAAACAAGAACGCTCTTTAGACGCAGGATATTAGTCAGTAATATAAGTGACCATAATTGTGTACTAGCCATAGTGTGCGTCACCAGATAAGTTAGCTAAACGCTGAAAGAGTAATTGGATCGGATAACCTATGTACACGTACAAAAAGAAATTCCAAATGCGCTTCTCCATCTAAGGTGTAATTCTGGTAATTCATTTACATCAGATTGCGAAAGTACTGCTTTCATACCCAAGTAAGGACATTAAATAGTACAAAATATTATGTCCTTGCATATGTCACACGCACACGTGCAGATCTAGCCACTTAGACCTCAGATATTCTGGAGTTTGGTTAGGAATTCCAAATTCAATTGTTTTTCAAATTTGGGCTTGTGTATTTGTTTCGAATTTAGTGATTAATTTGTTTTTTTCTTTGATATATTTCACGACAGACGGTCGGCAAACTAGAGAAGTTGCGATTGGCACGTCTCGACACCCGCCATACTCGCCGGGCCTTGCTCCAACAGATTACCATTTTTTTCGGAATTTGGACAGTTTCTTGCAAGGAAATAAATTAAATTTCGATGAGGCAGTCCAAACAGCTTTCAAAGATTTTATTGACATCTCGCTACAAACTTTTTTTCACCAAAGGAATCGGTGAAGTCCCTATAAAATCGCGAAAGCAGATAAATAATAATGGCACATACTTCGATTGATTAAATATATAATTTCATAGACAAAATCGTATTTTACTTTTCTATATAATACATTAATTTCATATGAAAGGCCCTAATATTTAGTAGTACCGATCTATTTTAACTTCATTCGTACGATAAAAAATGCTGTACAAGTTAATATGAGTCTATTCGGTCGGAGGATCACTGTGGACAAAAAGATTTTATCAAACATGCCAGTTTTATGGGTTATGATATCACCCAAACAACCATAAGCTTATACTAAGGTTGTGCGAAATTGCAGGGCCCTGAAGAGATTGCACAATGGCTATCGGTCGCTTCTTTACTCAATTTATTAACCAGTATGAAAATGATTTATTTGTAATGTGTACAATTGCTTAGTCACTATATTTAATATGAGCCCTACTAAGCTTTACTCTGATCGAAAGTTTGTAGTCCAGGGGCTCTAAAATAACATTTTAAACCAAATGCAGTGAGCAAACAAATCTTACCTTTCCTTTTCTTCCTAAAGAAGCCAACGCCCCGGAACATCGGCCCGTTCATTCTTTTCTGTTACTTTCAACGAACTATAATTTGGAACAAAATAATAAAGCTGAAATTGTGCTCGTCACTGCCCAGAGTATGGTGTTCTTGCAACTGCAATGTCTTCAGTAAATTTAGACAAAACTAAAGCTAGCCCCTAATCTAATACTCACGAATCGTAATTTCGGGTAAATCAATCAATACAATACAATACAATTACAATACATTATTATTTTCATAAGAGTTTATAGTTACGTGTTGTGAAGTAACAGATTCTAGGAGCACCTAGGCACAAATAACAAATTACACTTAATTTCAATTGTTGTTGTTAACATAAAGTCACTACAAGTTAACTAAATTGACCGCTAGCTCTGCTGGTACAATCGGTCAGTTAATTTGAGCTGCAACTAATATGTAGTATTATTTAAATTATTTATTTACTCAATATAATTTAATTGTTAATCTGACAAAACGGACTTAGGGTCAACACACAACTTGAGCCGACACTGTACGTGCTTATACAAAACTAAGACAAAAGGATCAGCAAAATAACCTATGTTTTGATCGTTCCGGATCGCATCGGAACCGGTCGGACGCGTGACACCCGATACCCGGCTATCCCGACAGCCTAACGACCTGATCCGCGCTGTTAATGCTAATCACGACCCAAAACCTCATTAAATTTGATATTGAAATATCACACTTATTAAAATTCCCTACTTTTTGACGTCACATTACTTGTTTATTATTTGCAACCGTACCGTCATTGTAAACAAGTCAAATAACAGCAACTGTAATATCTAAACAAACTTCGCTTGCACTCATCTTTACCTATTAGAACTAGTAGGTATAGGAAGGATTTTATTTGATTAACATAGTGGAGAGAAGTTTCATGAGAAAAAAGTTACGAACGCTCTTTTGAGAATGTAGCGTAAGGCCATTATTGCCCGTTCCTACATCCGACTCTCATTTTTAGTATTATCAATTAGTACAGGAACATGCAACCAACGTGATTGCGGCTACGGCGATTCGAATACCGGATATCACGGCACTGTGTTCGAATTCTTGTTTCGGTGTAAGAGTGTGGTAGCCTGCAGGTGCAGCGCACGAGCTGTTCTATCTTTATCCTGAAGATTAACTTCACCTTTGGTCTTGGCTACAGCCGTCATGTACTACAGGAGCTACAGCTGTACAGTACACATGAGGCGAACAGGAGGTAAACCCACATGGGCAACGCACTTGTGAATGACTCCGAGCAGAACGAAGGTCTGTTTAAAGTCGGTTACTTTAATATGCAACAGATGGCGTTGTCAGATATAATGAAACGCGGTGTTGAGATTTTTTGTTAATTATATAAGGGCAACAGACAAGATGAATCGTTACTATTGTTTCGATATCAATCAATATAATATAACATTGAATTTTTGAAATACGGTGCTCTTTAGCACCGTTTAGAATTTAGTATCAGTTTGATAACGGAGTAAGCCCGTGCAATACTTCACCACTTACTAGACATGGGCGTTCCGTTTTATAACGCAAAATGTTACATATCCGTTATTTTGTATGCTTCTGAGTGATCTCCCGTGCTGACGCATCTCTTCTCGTTCTCTTATACAACAGGACAGGTACCGTCCTCGTGGAAAGTGGCCTTAGTGTATCTTTGCCTAGTGGATTTCCTGTCTGGGCAACATATCGGGGTGTTGTAGACGGATGTTGTTCAGACACGAAACCGGTCAACGCAGGTGTACCGCAGGGCTCGGTACTGTCCCCCACGCTATTCATCCTGCATTTCAATGATATATTGCAGCTCGCTGACAACTTTCCTCCAAGGCCGGAACGCGTTGGCAATTCCCCTGTTGTTGCATATGTCCATAGGCGACGATAATCACTTACCATCAGGTGAGCCGTCTGCCTGCCCCTATATAATATATAATAATAGTTTTTATATCGATTTCTAAAACCGTTCTCATATATCGATATATCATAATGTTTATTTAACGGTTGTATAATTTTGTTTATCGACTTGATGTGGCATTCTGACTCCAATCAGTTACGTTTTCATATATCGGCCACATGCCTGGCACTCACCGTAAGGTGGTCTGCAACACCTTGTGCTACTTGGTAATCGTAATTAAATTGATAAATGAAATAAAACAAGGGGTCAAATGGTAAAACGTATATTTAACGCTACACGTCGGCAGCGCCACGTGCGGTCCTGCCTCGTGTAAATGCCGGCGCGAGTTAGTGCGCCGCTTGGTATACAAGTGTACATACATACATGTACGATGGCGTCGTCCTACAGTGAGCACCTCGGGAATGATAAATAACTATATCTAATTTGGGCAAGCTAAAGATCTCTACTAGGCCGAGATACCAACAAAATGTATAAACATTCTCTAGAAAGAATAACTGACCTATCGTCCGCTTCATTGCGCAACGTTGTCTTTTCGTATTTTATTTTTTTTGCTTCCTCTTAATTAGTTCAATGCAAGGTTTTCACTGTACGGCGACCGACCATATGATGACAATGGGGTAATATACAATAATTAATAAAATTAATTAATGAAAAACTACAACTCAGGTACTTATACTACGAGTCCTAAAGACATAAGCCAACGCTCGCTGATCTCGTGGGCGAGATGTGTCCCTGGTGTAGTGTGCAGCAGGGCTGTCAACTGTTACACTTCGTACGGCGGTACATTGTAGATAGAGTACTTAATACTGATCGATAAATGTACGGTACACAAAATGTAAACATAGTAAAAATATTAAACATATTTTATAGTTATTACAAAATTCTTTAATGGCAATATAATACATTTCCATACAAAGTACGATATTTTTTTCAATTGTTCTAAAAGATGTGTTTCAATACAACACTTGACAACACTACGCATAACTGAGTTTTCTGATCACCGCACCATATTGGTCCGTCGCGGCTGGGGGTGGGCAGCATCGTTCAGCAACTTCATTGCGAGTGCCGGTGGCATATATTACATTCACAATTAACAATATCCGAGAACAGTTTGCGCTCGCTCGTACAAAATGAAGGCACCCAAGATATAGCCGACAAGCTCTAACTCATTATAAATGTACAATACAGTTACGATCAAAGAATGTATAACCGCGAGCACGCTACCCTAGTGCACGATACAAAATTCAAAAAGTCCTGTCGTCGAAAATTCTGTTGTCTAAAATATAACCTGGAAAATATGTTCCACTGGCACTAAATATATGATAAAGAATACAAAATAGATTTCGTATTGTTTCCTTGTAGCTGTTACAATAAATAACGCAGACCGTGCGGGTGTTAAAGTATTAAGAACAACAAACACTCGTAAATTTCGTGAAGCTGTGAGATTAGGTTGACTCGAGAAATGTTTTCGTAAGGACAACAAAATTATTTGACAAATTGTTCTTATTATAAAAATTATATACCGTCATTCGGCATCCAAAATCGCGAGTCATAATTTTAATCATTTGTTAAATTAATGTATTTTACAATAAATTGGCAACACCAACTTAAAATAGAATAAAATGTGTCAGAAACATGCAATAACGAATTATTATTTTGATTATAATAATAATAAAATATACAATTTAAAACAGATATAAAATCATAAAATTTTAATACGTTTTGATTTCTTATAAAACTTATATTAGTCCATGTGATGCCGAATACCTAACAACGATAGACGAATTTAAATAAAAACGTAAGTTTGAGCACCGACCCTAAGCGAAGAATAAATTAAACAATAAAAAGACAGCACACGGCCCACCGCGAGTACCGAGCGACAGCAGCGGCAAGTGATCCCGCGTCGCGTCACCACTGCCTGCCGGTCACTTCATCTTCTTCATTATTAAGTCTATCTGCTCGTCCACGCGCGGACTCGTCCCCCTGTAGGCGGCCGGGTCGGGCCCCACCAGCGCGATGAGCTGCGGCACGTCGGGCGAGTGCGCGGCCAGGCGCGCCAGCGCGGCCAGCGCGCGCCACAGCGCCGCCTCGGCCGGCGCGCCCGCCAGCAGCTGCAGCGCCGCCATGCACAGCTCCACGCACACCTCGTCGAACACCTGCGCAGGTCTCCCTTCCTAGCTCGCGTCGTATCCGAGCTCCGTTCCTTAACGTAGGCCCGGTGTCGACGCGTAATCGAATCGCTTGTGAGACATTTCGATTCTCATCAATTCGGCGAAAAAACATTTCCACCTCGTCCAGTATAAAATTAACATCGACGTTATTGATTACACCAGGCTTTACATTATACGGGTACTTGTAAATATTATATTTCAACATATTGTTCGTAGCTGCCTAAACCTGTACACCGTTTTATTAATCGTGTTGCTAAACCTATGCAAAGGTTTAAATACCAACCAGTATGTTTATCAAGCAGCAATACAAATTCAACTTGACATGTAAGTTTCGTTTAAACACATCATTACGAACCTTATTTTATCTTTCACTATAAAATATTCTAGGTGGACGAAATCCCGAGCACCTACATTTTCTATTCTATTCAACTATAAGATATATAAGGGCAAAAAGAAAAACAGAGCAGACCGTGAAAATATCATGACAGGCGCTATAAAACGATAAACACCGCATAGATAATGATATGATAACGACGCGTGCGCATCCGAGGTTGTGCGAAGGGCGCGGGAAGGCCCACACCATATTTTGTACTGACAAATGTATAATCCAAAGTAATTAGAATATTTTATAGTTTTATAAAGTACTGTTATAGTTTGGGGAACGCAATAGGATTCCCGCTGCTAAGTATCCGGCCAAGCGTTTGCGACCAATATTGATCGTAATTACAGGTCGCTACTTTTGTGAAACAAATTTAAATGACTCAAGTACTGCGTACGCTTAAATGCGAAAATTTGGATCTGCAAGTAGCAAGTAGGAGAGTAAACCTCAGATAACAAAAATGCCTAAATATTTATATCTTATATGAAATTAATATATTTAAGACGGGCTCCAAAACTACGAAGCGGCGCATGATGTGACATTGTTTTAATGAAGAATGAATATGGAGACGCTTCATGGTAACATTATTGGGTAGGAGAATGAATTATCTAGAAATTACTGCCTCGTTCAATTCTATAAATCATGCCATCTCACTGTGTAAATGGAAGAAAACATAATGTCAAAAGTAACATCAAAATAAATTTGAGCGTGTAGAGTTGTAGTTTACCACTTCGGGGCGGGTGGATAGCAAACCATGCGACAGCGCGTCCCCGTGGCGGCGGCCTACCTTGAACTTGGCGCTGGCCGGCAGCATGCGGCGCAGCGGCGCGCCCAGCCCCAGCCGCTGCAACACAACAGCGCTGCACGCCCGCACGCGCGCCCGCACGCGCGCCCGCACGCGCGCCCGCACGGTGCATGTCCGTGCACGCAGCGTGTCTTCTCGACACACTTACTCAGCATAACGTCCAGCCATGTCCGACATGGTTCGTACGTTTCAACTTATGCCACATTCCAAACAAATTACGTTTAAATGGAATTTTACTTTCATTGTTATTATTTTTCTTTGATTAAAGAGGGCCCAAATATTTTGAAAATTAAGACAAAAGTAGCATGCACTTTTTATTGTACGCATATATTTTATTGTTAACTTTTCATATTTTTAGCTGTATGTTACGGAAGGCAAACAGGTGACAGCATAGCATACAATGGTAAACAAAATATGGAAACTTTCATAGAACTTTGTGAAAACATTGACATAGTAGCCATATTGTAGTAGAGTTGCAATAAAGATAGGAAAATATTTATAGAACTGACAGGAACGCGCAATTACCTGCGACAACAAATGTTAAGGAAAATTGCCTTTACAATTAATTATACTAGCTGTTACCCACGACTTCGTTCCCGTTCGATAAAAGCAAATATTATATTTTCGATTCAAACTGGTAACTTTGAGATAAGCCCATCCAAACACAGGAACTTTTTTCAGTATCATAATATTAGTTTAGATTGTTGGTTCATGCTACGAAATAGGTAACCAAGGAAAAGTTAAAAATATAAAACAAATAAAAACAGTGCAAACAGCAACTGGAGTGTTATCGTTTGTGCTGTCACTTCTCTTGTAGGACATTGTGACGCTAGGAAAAATACTAAACGTATTTTCGCGGGGGAATTATATGATATTTTCGATACGGTTAGAATATAATTAATATACAACACCAATAAAAAAATGATTTGCAAATACATTTCCATGTATTACATGAGGAGCATGGGGTAATGATATGAATTAGTACCTGTTAGAAACATTTGTGAACTAAGTAATCTTTAAAAGATATAACGATAATTGTACTGCCGAAACACTTAATGCCTATCATGGCAGGTGGCAGGCAGTGATATGCCATCATCGAATGCTAATCAAACGCCAATCCTGAACTGTGATAACGATTTTCGAGACATACCAGTCTCGCAGAAACTTCCTCACGACTGTTGCCCCGTTGCTTCCACGCTTTTTTGTTTCCGCGTATTATAGAATTTGAGATTGCTAAATATAATAATGTAGCAACAAATGCTTCATTTATGCAACAGTGTGACTTAATTAAGGAAACTCAATTGCCTTTTAAATCCAAACTTTAAGAAATATTACTTCTTATCATACTTCATACTTATATATATACATATAAGAAGCTTGTTTGTTCATTTATTACTGCTCGTATACGTATTGTTTTTTCTACCATTACTATGATTAACTTTTAGTCTAGAAAAACAGCAGTACACTTAAAAGTGATCTTATTTAATAATGATATGTCTCATCTTTCTGACAGTTCGGTCAATAACACGATAATGTAACTGGGTAAGTCGACCATCAACACACTCGGTTTACATTTGCCTTAGCACTACGTGCCAGCAGCAGAGGTTTTAACATTTATTTTGTTACTAATTACCACACAAGCATGCAGGCCACTTGGTGGTAAGTGACAACCGTACCAAATAAACTCTATTTTTATTATATTTCCTAAATATTCTCTATGATTTGGATTAGCCACAGATCTCTTAGGGATACAGTAGTGGGAACACTGCTGCTTCTCGGCATAACTAAGTGTGACGGTAATGCCGATGTAGACGAAAATTCAATAACGGATTGATATAATATTGATTCCAGATACGAAATAAATATTACACTAGTTGTCTCGATACGGGAATCGAACGCATGACGTTTCAGAATATATTTTTTTGTAGCGTTCCGCGAAATACTAGTTCCCCGGCCCCAGGAGGTCGGGCGCCGCTGTGTGCTCGCCGACAGCTGCCGCGACAGGTCGATGATGTGGCGCCGGCGGGTAACTGATAGCCGCTGTACACTTCCGTCACTTTATTGCAATGTCATAAATTACACTTGTGAGGTACGAAAAAGGAAAACACAGATTAGGCGTTTGATAAATTATCCACTTGTGTCGTTTAGTTTCAAACTGATGTTTTACAACTTTTGGGCAGTGCTCTCCAACGGATGATTGAAGCAATGATTTTGGTGTAAATGAGATGGACTTGACAAAATATATGCTCACTACGGTGGGCATGAAACTTAGGATACGCACGCGTCTTCTACGTTATATATTTGTCAATGTACATGTAATTCTAATTTTAATTTTACAGAGAGTATTTAATATGTTTTGTGTGTTCACACAGTGTTGCTCTGCTCTGTACACTAAACTGAAGTACTGCAAAAATATAAATATCTACATTTAATCCTATCCGTTACTAAGTTTTTAAATAACACCGATATAATTAAACCTTATAGAGGTTTAGTTTTAGGCCGGTGTAACACGAACACATTCTATTTTAATTCTAACAATCGTTACATTTTGCATTCCCACG
>DWIE01001224.1:0-11363 GCA_018248235.1 Choaspes benjaminii
GGAACACTTGTCACTTAAAAAAACTTTCGGTATTTTTACCGGCAAAAAATGTGTCAAACCTTAACTCGTCTACAATACATATACCTTCATTTCGACGCTGATCCGAAATGTTTTGGCAATTTTTACAACTCTGCGTTCTTCGTAGAAATATAGCCAGCTTCTTACGTTGAGATGGTCGTAGATCACAACGATAGATTTTAGGGAATAGCATAGAAGAAAATTGATTCTCTACTAGTGACCAAGTCACTATGTACGAAGTGGCACTTATGTCAACCCAAGTACAGTGCGTAGAAACGAGTTATTGCATTTTTAATTATTAGAGTTAAAAATTCCAAAGTATTCAGTTTTGGGATATAGCGATGGTGGTATGTCGAGCATAATCCTTGCGGCAAAGTACCCTAACGCAGTTCAGAAGCTAGTGATTTGGGGCGCCAACTCATTTATTCTTCCTCATGAGCTAGAGTTGTATAGAAAAATAAAGGACGTGAACAACTGGTCACCACGGTTGCGTCAGCCCATGATCGATTTGTTTGGTAAAGAGCGGTTCTCCGCAATCTGGACAGAGTGGATAGAAACCATTGAGACTATATTTAAAACAAGAGATGGCAATATATGTACTGAATTTCTGAAGGATGTTAAGTGTCCCACATTCATATTACACGGCGAAAAGGATCCTTTGGTGGACAATATTCACGCCTCCTACCTCCACATGCATATTAAAGGATCTAGGTGAATTACAAGTTGCAAGATAAATAAATGTTCTTATCATTAGGATTAATCTCCAAATATGATGCACTAGAACTCTATCGGTATCACCAGGGCATCGTACGATAAACTTACACGTTCTGACGAATTCACTCTTTATGTTGATTTAAGTCAACTAATTCCACAAGTAATTGTTACTAATTACTCAAGTAAAGCTGATCACTTAATTACGGGCTTAAAATTTGCTCGCAAACGCATGCGTTTAAGGCGTTTGGCGCATATGGGCGTCACGAACTGGCGGATTTACTAATAGGCTAGATAGGCTCTAGCCTAGGGCGGCAAATTTGGGACCAACTTATTTTGACTTACAGAAAAATAATAGATCCATGTATACATATAGGGTACTTAACGGGTGGTAGAACATGAATATGTTCGACTGGGTCCGTCACACCTATTTGTGCAGTGAAACAGTATTGTTCGCACTACTCGTGTTTCGGTGTAAGGATGTGATAACCAGTATACGCAGAACGCGATGCATTCGATCTGTGTCCTCAAGAGTAGCACCGCATCTGTGATTACAGATGCCATGGGTTGCGGTAGCATAAAAATATAACATTAAAAAAGATTGTCATAATTATGGGTGTGAATCAGGGTATCGAATTATAGAGGTCAGCAGTTGGGGGGTTAGAGACGAAAGGTATTTATCCTATTAGCGGCAATATAAGCTATAGAAGCCGTATTTATCATAATTTCGATACTGGCCGCAAATGTGTCGATCCGGCATTGTCAGAGTTAACTTTGAGTATTAGCGGTGGGAGAACCTGTCCAGGTTCTCGCTTCGATTCAAAAATGAAATCGCCAGAATTGCCTAGCATCTAAACCGATGGCATTGTAAAATTTACTCGCCAGCACCGCAAGGGGTCACGACCACCCCGATGTATACACAAAAATCGTAATGCACGGGTTTCAATACCTTGGGCTTGCCGTTTCCAGCTTCCGTCAAAATTGCCTGTGGGTGGATCCTCTCTAGGTTTACACAGATCCTAACGCCACAACTATTTCTGGTATAAAAAAGTTATTACGAGTTATATTTAAGATTAGGTACCTGGATGCACAATGTACATGAGGCTACCAACTTAACCATCCAGAGCAGCAAAGCAGTCGTCCTCGAATTGGATCTGTTTGAAGTCGCTTAAGAAATTGATAATCTGCGTTGGTCATTTAATACCAGAATTGCCCGTTGCTACTCTTAGTTTCATAAAAAATATTTTATCTGTTTTATTTGAACCAGAGTCAGTTTGTTTGGCTAACATTCTATGCTCGACTTCGAGAACTCCACATAACCTACCAATATAATTCAAATTATTATTAGTATTTATTTTATTGCAGACTTCATCTATATCCTAACGGGAAACATAATATTCATGGAAGATATCCTGAAGATTTTAATAGAAGAGTAAGAGATTTTCTGCTCATGCCCAATTATGGATAATAAATTCCACGCAAAACAATTACCTATAACAAGCACCTATTGTATTTAATTAATTTATATTGTTTATTTTTTACAATAAATTAACTATTGTTTGTTATAATTAAGTTTTATTCATAAACATACTATGGATATCAGCTATAAATAGAAAATCAATCGGCTGTAGACCTTTTACAAAATAAGGTTACTTCATAACATAAAACCAAACAAATCCGTTAGTTCGGAAAGCTAAAGCTTTTAAAGCTTAAAAAAAACGGCCAGAAATTTAAATTGAATTAACGAAGCGACAACCTCTGGTTTATTCACATCCTTGACGGACTAACAGCTGCTTGAGCGTATGCACGTTTTTTTCTATGTTATGTTGTATGTATGTAGCACACGGGCTTGCAGTCCACCACCTGATGGTAAGTGGCTCCTGCAGCCCATGACATCTGGAATCACAGACGCGGTCCTACTTCTGAGGACAAGGATTGAACATCACGCCACGTTCTGTTCACGTATCTCACCGAAACAGAAATAGTACGAACACCACTGTTTCATGGCACGAAGAGGTGTGACCCATTTGACTATGAATATTCTACCAATCCTCACCGTCTGCGCCACGAAATCGTGAAATACGTTGTCGTTGTACCAGCTTAAACCGCATAGACAAAGATGACTTAACTTGGAAGACCACAGGCCACAAAGAGATTGGTGGTTCTTGCGTCTTTTATAGCCTCCGCAATTATGAGTATTCAAAGTAACTGTTTTTTAATGTAATTTAATTTTCACGGACGTCTGCGACCGTGCCCTTATAACACTAGTTGTTCTGTATTTAAATTTCCGCTATATATTACTTATGCGAGGTCACGTCATGAAGTCAAATAACTGTTCGAATGACGATATATCGACTACAATAGTCGTGTACACGCTGAACAACGAAGTTCTATAAGCACCGAATATACACCTCGCTCCTCAACGGATTGCATGGAGTACTTGTAGCATGGATTAATTCCGCGTACTTGCAAATTGTTGGTATTGTTAGATATTATGCGCTATGACCTATGGAGTGGATCATTTCTTCCATTGAATTGTGAAAATTCAATTCTTCGATAACGAGCTCACAAATTGTCTTGGCGACCGGTCTGTAAGGAATGAGATTGCCTGGATCGATTTCTACAGTCACAAACATTATCTAATTTATGATATCGTCAATGACAATGTATATTTTTCAATAGTTCTCATAACTGTATTAAAATCACTTAAAGATGGATAAAAATATTGCATTAATAATATAGTATAAATTCTATAGATATATTTAATATTAATTAATGCTTTAAGTTTGTGCATATACTGACATATAAAAGGATAATAATATGACATTTGATTGCAGGTTTTTGAAGTCAGCGTTAAACATAGCAATTGCACATGTGCCAATTTTTGTCTTTGGTAAGTCAGCTGTTGTGTCACTCTGTCAAGTATAGTGTTTCTATAGTCTATACTCTCTGATTATTTATTTATTTTAAGAGATAATTTTTTGAACCACCTGTTCAGTTTAAAACGGTTAAGATAAAGAAATGTTGTTGCTAAAGAGTATACCGAGTCAGCTTAATAAAGTGCAGTGTTTAAAAATATCTTCTGCATATTTATCAACAGCAGTTAATTATAAGGAAAAGAAAATAACTATAGGAAAATACAATATTAACTATTTGAAAACCGGCAATGGCGAACACAGGGTGTTGTGTATGCCGGGAGCCCTGGGCAGTATATGGACTGACTTTAGACCCCAAGTAGAAGGGTTCAACAAAGAAAAATTTACTCTCATTGCCTGGGACCCTCCAGGGTATGGGAAGAGCAGACCACCTGAAAGGGAATTCCCAATAGATTTCTACGAAAAGGATGCGGATATGGCATACGAATTTATGAAGGCATTGAACACTCCAAAGTTTTCACTAATGGGATGGAGTGATGGTGGCATTTCTAGCATGATGCTTGCTGCAAAGTACCCAGATGCCGTACAGAAAGTCGTTATTTGGGGAGCAAACTCGTTTATTCTCCCTCATGAGCTGGAGATTTACAAAAAAATCAAAGACGTCAGTAAATGGTCTGAAAAAATGCGTCAACCTATGATAGAGCTGTATGGGGAAGAAAGATTTCCCGCACTCTGGGCGGAGTGGATAGATTCTATGGAGGCTGTATTCAAAGCAAACAATGGAAATATATGTGCTGATATTCTGAAGAATATGAAATGCCCTACATTCATATTACATGGCGAGAAGGATCCGATGGTAGACAATGTACATCCCTCCCACCTGCACACTCACATCAATGGATCTAGGATTCATTTATACCCTGATGGAAAGCACAATATTCATATAAGATATGCCGAAGACTTCAATAAGAGAGTGCAAGAATTTTTACTTCTGCCCTAAAAACAAAGAAATAGAAGGGAATAATGAATATATTATTGTTGTAGTCACATAAGAAAGATTGACTAATTGACTGACTGACTAATTTTTTATTATTTTTAATGACTTTTGTATGTAATCAATTGTTTTTGTTATAAATTTTTCAGAAATATATTTGATGTTGGGTTCAAAGGAAAAAATCAACAAAATTCCCATATTTTATTTTTCATTTACTTCTTATAAGCATGTTTCATTTTAGAATAAAACAATTTACATTCAATAACACATAATTTAAGGTTTGAAGTGACTCATTTATATCATACTGTACAAGTGAGAAAATGACTTTTGTGGAACACAAACAAGCCGTATTATTACACAAGTGTCCAAATAACTATCGTACAAATCTCTCATACAAAAGGAGGTAAAAATGATATTTAAATGAAGATGGTGTTCACAGATTATACCAAATATTTTTGTCTATGGATGCCAGTTTTCAAAAGGGCGGGAAAATTATTTTATTAAAACGCCATCTACCGGACGCCGCAAGCGGTCTTAATTCGAACTACAACAGATTACAAATAAGTAAAAACTACATAAAATGCACTATTGCTCCATTAACAAAATACATTACTTTTTTTGGAGTTTTTTTTATGATGTCGTTATTCTCTAGTTATTTGAACACTTGTATAGCTGCAAGTCACACAGGTTTGTTCTGATCATCTACGTTTGTTATTTAGTTTGAGAACTACACATAAAAAGAAATGTTAGTGAAAACAAATTACATGTTGCACTTTACACTAAGATTCGACTGAGAACTAGTACAGAAACAATGTGACACCATCAAGTCGAACATAATACGTAACAAAATATGAAATGCGAGATTTTCTTGTTAATAAATACGTATTGCACTCTCTACACAATATTGACTTAATCAAAATCGGACCAATTTAGTCAGCGCCGATTCCGTTTCGCTAAATTTACGTCCCTAATTGGTGTAAAAAAGTTACATTTAATAAGGCACCATTCACGAGTCATGTAATTAATATCGGAAGCACATATACACTATGCACTGCCTCATTTATGCCAAATAGTTTTAGACTGTTAATGTGAATTCATAAGTTACAGTTTACAATATAAACAAACACACATTTATAACCGCCCTACCTTGATAAATACATAAGAAAATATAGTGACGAATCATTCACTAAACCATGTAAGCTTGTTCTTATCCCATAAATAATTTCTCTAGTTACAAAAATAGTATACAGAATGGAACAACGCTTTTCCGACGCGTCCAGCGTCGCGACGCTACGGCCTTGTGCGGAAGGGCGAGATTTGCACGAAACGCTACGTACTATTCCATAACCCAAACAGCAGTTAAGTTCGCGTACGCGTACGTAAGTACGTAATAAACGTGCGTTAGCCAGCGCACATTTTTCAGTACGCGCGCACGAATCTATTTCTTCTTCTAGATACTAGAAAAGTTAAAAGGTAAATCAGACTGGAAGATTGCTTATATTTGAACAAGTCGAGCTAAAGCAGAACTTTCTAGAAAACGCTAATTTCCGGTTGCGATGTCCGTGCGTATACGCGCGAGACTTCGCAATAGTGACGCTCCTCCGCACAAAGCCTAACGCGGTCTAAGAGCACCATTGTTACACCGGCTATGTACTAATGTGATCCATTCATTACATATATTACAAATAAAATAAGATTACTCTTACAAATACATAACGATACAATATTACAACATTATCACCGGGATTATTAACAATACGGTTTTAAAATTAAAAAAAAAATAATTAAATACGTTACATTCGTTATGTTTACAAAAAAAAAATAACTAACGTTTTAATAGAGAGAGTCAAAGGCACACACTTCGTAAAAAAAATCCTACAAGTTAGTCTCAGTGTCTCTATCACTCGGCTCAGACGTACACCGGGCCCTGGCTGTCGTTTTCGTCTAGGTTGATTTTGTTCGTGTAGCCGTCGTCGAAGAACCTCCGGAAGGTGAACTCGAAGAAGCCGTGGAACGTCTTGCCGTTGTCGAGCAGCTCGCTGTCGGACTTGTTCGAGTCCGAGCTGGCCGAGTTGCGTAGCTTGTCGGGATCGATCGGGTCGAAATTGGACGTGTCAGTCGGGTATTCGATTTTCGGTATGTACGGCGCGACCTGCCGCCGGAGCCCCTTCTCGAAGTCGATGCTCTTGAGGAACGGGTGGTTCTTGACTTCGTTGGCGTCTTTGCCTAGCCTCGTCTCCTGACCCGAGCACAGCTGCAGTATTAGGTCCATACTCTCGCGGGATAGGTTCGCCGCGTCCGGTATGTGAAGAGTGCTCTCCCAGTTGATTACCTTGAACTGTGTCTCAGCGGGAGTGGCCGCTAGGAACGGGGGGGAGCCGACCAGCATCTCGTACAGAATGACGCCGACGGACCACCAGTCGCACAGCTGCGTGTAGCCGGTCCGCTGCAGCACTTCCGGCGCTATGTAGTTGGGCGTGCCCACCAGCGAGTGCGCGAGGCAGCGCTGGTGCTCCCGCTTCCGCCGCCTCTCCAGCGGCTTCAGCTGGTGGCAGCGGCACTCGCCTATCGCGCCCCACTCGCCGTCCACCGGGTCCATCGAGTCCTGCCGCCCGTGGTCATTCCTCTGATAATATTTCGAGTTGTGCGTCCATCTGAAACCCGTGCATAGCCCAAAGTCTGTTAACTTTATATGCCCATCGCGATCTATGAGAATATTGTCAGGCTTTATGTCCCTATGAATAAAGCCCATTTTGTGTACACTCTCCACCGCGCACGTGAGCTCCGCGATGTAAAACCGCGCCAGATTCTCTTCGAATATCCCCAGCTTTATTAAAAGGGACATGAGATCACCGCCCGGGATGTAATCCATCACGAAGTACAGATTATCCTTGTCCTGGAAGCTGTAGTACAGTTTCACCACCCATTCGTTGTCGGCCTCCGCCAATATGTCCCTCTCGGCCTTCACGTGGGCGACCTGGTTCCGCTTTAAGACATCAGCTTTCCGAAGTGTTTTCATGGCATATAGATGACTAGTATCAATCTTCTTCACCAACGTCACCTCTCCGAACGCGCCTACGCCGATCGGCTTAATTTTTGTGAACATTGACTTGTCCATTTTCGCCCGTTTCAACCTGATGTAGTTGGACTCTTTCTGGGACAACATTTTCCGCATCTGGCACTGCGCTTCCGCGCTGAGGCCTATTTTCGTCATCTCTTTCTCTAGCTGCATCCGACGGTATGTACGTTGTTTGTATGACTTCAGTATGTTCTCGACATGCTGCTCCATAAAGAATTTGAACGCTTGCGGTGAATAGTTCCTAACTTTACAATCTCTCCTCTCGTCCTCTTTTTCTTTACTGATATTCTTCCGTTCTGGTATCGGCGACTGGTGCCTAATTTTTTCCGGTATACCTTTCGGTCGACGCTCCGTCGAACCATTGGAACTTTTATCTGACCCCGACGGGACCATACTATCCTTTAACAAATTACAATTTTGGTTAGGACACTTCATGTCGTGCGGTCCAGACGTTTCTCCCTTTACATCGCAGTTGTTCGAAAACTTTTTATGAAGAGGTGAATGGTGGGAATTCACGGTAGTCGTGTTGTCGTTTTGGTTGCCGTACGGCGGCGGCGGAATAGGGTGCATCCCTCTTTGGGCGGCGAGTTGCTGCATAGTGGTAGCGTAACTAGGAGGCTCTGTGGTTGGCACGGTGGGTGTGGTCGCCGTCGCGATGACGGGCATCGCGGACCCCGGGGACGAGGGCTTGGGCGCCAGGGGATAGCTTGGCGGCGTTTGGGCCTGCTTCTGCTGTATCGAGCTAGCGTACGAGGGCGGCGGCGGCTGCACCACGGAGCTCGCGACGGGCGGTGGGGCAACAGGAGCGATGGCGGTTTGCAGAATGGGCTTCTGTACTTGTGTACTTTTCACGGATTGCATAATTATAGGAGGTTGGACCGCTTGTCTCGCTGTCCACGACTGAATAGGCGTGGGGCGAGTCATACCAGACGACGAGCCGGTCGATTGCGTTACAGTAATCGGGCTCGGCGAGCCAGCCGACGTGCCTCCGGAGTAGATCCCCGACGACGGACTCTTCCGATAGTCCTGTGACTGCGTGGGGCTTTGCCGGTTCTGCATCGACACCGAGTAAGACGGAGGCGGAGGAACACCGGAAAGAGGGTACGGAGGCGGTAGTTCTGCACCAGCCGAACCCGTTTGGTAAATAGTGAGGGCCTGAATTTGTTGGGTGAGTTGTTGTTGCACCTGAGGCCCATTTTGAACTATCATAGGCTGCCTCGCTGGTGGAGTGGGTGCGCCAGCAGCCACAGGACTCGTGCCTCGCGCCGGGGGTAGAGGCGGCGCTGGAGACATCCGCTTCATGAGCTGCTGGACCGAGGGTGGCACGGGGGGTGTAGAAGGACATCTTGGTGGCGGCGGGGGCGGCGGCTCTGAGAAACCCGAATGAACCGGCGAGTACTGACGACTCAACTTTTCGTGCGGGTGGGGAGCGTCCGGTTGTCTCGGACTATCCGATCTAGAACTCCCCGCTCCCGAATCAAGAGCAGGACTCCCTCTATGGAGATTTATTTCACGTTCTAAGCTAGGTTTCCTAATGAGCTTTGTGCTAAGAACACTCAGATTGCTCGACTTTAACACGCCATTGAGGGGTTCTTGTTGTCGCTGGGACAAATGTTCAACAGCGGCGTCGAATCGCCCGCCAGCAAATTTTAATGCTTTTATCGCAGGATCATCATCATATCCGAGGATGAGCTGATTGAGTGACTGCGGCAACACATTCAAATCCTTGTCAAGCCCGTTCCCCGAGGAGGAGCTGAAGCCAGAGCTCACACCTGAGCTCACAGTGCTGGCAGCTGACGAGCCAGGGGGCTCCGAGCTGCCGATGTTCGCGAACGGGAGCAAGGAGTTGCGTATCTGGGCGAGCGCCTTCTGGTTGTAACCTGAGGAGCGCGTGGCCGTCTTGCCGGGCGCCGGCGGGTTCATGGCGCCCGCGCCCGAGCGCCTCACCTCTCACCCCACCCCTCCCATCACACGAACACACCGCACCCACAATATCCACTCACAATTCGCATTTATACCTCAATGAGCACTTATATGACGGTTCGGAAGTTTCCACTGAAATCAGTCCCGCTATCAATGTTTCACTGGTATTGGCATTATTTATGGATTTTGTTGCTTTCTTCAATGGGGATCACTGATATTTGTTCACTCTTTGCAAATCCGAATAAGAATCATAAACGTCATAATCCCGTAAAATAAAAATGCTAGTCGAGTGCTCTCACATTACCAATGACATATTTCAGGCACACCACAATTTATGATCCCAGAATCTAGGTCCATGCATTCACAAAACAGCGAAGAACGAAAAAATCTTGCGTCTGGTTGACGAAAAATATCAAAGGAACGATGAAAACAAAGAACTCTAAAACACAGACATGCAAGTTGGCAAACCATACAAAGCGACCATTTTGAAGAATTACCACATGCTTTAGTGTGTTCGAAAAGTTACGCTGAAGTGACGTTTACGATTGATACCTATTTTTAAAATTGTAAATATATTTCACTATAAATAAACAGAAATAGTTTTATTAATCATTATGGTCTTAAATTACTTTTTAATAAATAAGATAATTGTAGAAATTCCCTGGCTGACTTTCTTAATAACAATACCCATTATCAGATTGTAAAAATTCTTGTTCATATTACCCACTGTTCGGGTAATTATTAGAAAGGTGGTGCTACCAATTTTAAATAATGATGCCATAGACATTATTGTGTTTATTCTACACATTTATTCTCTGTGACAGTACGTAGCTTACACAATATTATTAAGCACACATTTTAAATCAATAGAAATAATTTTGCTTCGCAATAGTCGTTTTCCAAGACATAATGAATTGTATCTAACAAATAAAGCACTCTAAATTATATGTAAGTAATAACTTCATCTAATCTGAAGTAGACGACGACGACGACAACGATTTTTATAAATAAAAATAAAATAAAAAGCCAGTGATATATTTTTGAAACACCATAGTTATGTAATCCAAAGGCCTACCGCCTACTATACATAATATTTGAATGTACCACAACCCTAAAACATTGAAGACGGTTATATATTTGTCCTATGAAATGTTTGTGCGCTATAGTTTTTGTGTAGTCACGTAATTATGCATGTATGTACAATTGTACACGTGAAGTGTATCATATGGAGTCTTCCATAGGTGAAAAAAAATATAAAACTCTTAACAATATAATATTATTAAATCTTCCCTGTTTTATCCATTCCATTCCAATCTTCTAAATCCTTATAAAGTGAAAATATAAATTCTAGAATTGAGACGAAAAACACCATATTATCTGTATCAAAATAAAAACAGAAAATAAATAAAAGCATCAATCCAGTAACTCAATAACGCGGCATTTGTTCAGGATAAGGGATGAAAGCGATAACCGCCACCGGATATCCGGTTGCGCTCAATCAAAGATGGTGGTTCCAATCCGAGAGAAGAGATCAGTCACAGGTGGCGGATTGACTTTCGATGAAACCTTTTTTATGGAAATGCGAGTTACAAACTAGGATAATCAGGTTAAGTAATCACTACTGCCTATGACACATGTAACCAACTTCAAAAATATAGGAACAATATTACCTTTTTTTACCTTCAAATTATTATAGTAGCATGTATTATATAATATATATACTATTTAATTAAATTGTATATGTATTTGTATGTAAATATTA
>DWIE01001225.1:0-11363 GCA_018248235.1 Choaspes benjaminii
AACTTACTCTGTATATCAGCAATCAGCATTTTTGAAAATTCAAACTCTAGGTTCTGAAAATGGGGATGAAAGTTTGTATGACACGAGTGAAGCCGTGGGAAATGCGCTCGTACTGTATGTCATAGTAATGTAATTTATTCTAAACTTATTTATACACAAAGTATCTGATTAAATAAGTAAATTATAATTTTGGTTCTTCAGGTCGCTACTACCCGATACCAATATTGACGGGTGGTGGATTTGGCTACCCCGCATTCGGCAGCAGAGGATTCGGTGGGGGATTTGGAGGCAGAGGCTTTGGAGGTAGAGGCTTCGGAGGCAGAGGATTTGGAGGACGTGGTATCGGTGGAATTGGAGGAAGGGGAATCGGCGGATTTGGTGGCCGGGGTAGAGGATAATAATTTACCTATAACGATCATTAATTATAATAAATAGAATGAAATAGATAAAAGTGGTGTATTTAAATTTGTGGTTCGTACTTCAAAATGATAGAGAGTATAATCATTGAAAATTAAAACATATTTAGTTTATTACCATTAAGACTTGTTGCTGTATGTATGTTTCAGTCTATGACAATTATACAATACTATAATTTCAAACGTATTTCCTCATATTTTATTAACCGTTCCCATATTCTGGACCTTTATTCAGTTGTAGTATTATTCACCCTACTGTATATGATTATTTGAGCTAATTACAAGTACCACTACCAATACCTATGTACGAGTATATGTATTATGTGTGTTATGTATTAGACACAAAAATATAACTTTTAATGTACAGCATTAATAACTTACTTTATTCATGCTTGATGTATTTCTATGATTTTTTGTTTATGGCGTAATAAAGGGTTTCAATAAAATAAAATAAGTAATGTATGAAAACATATCACTTATATACAAGGTGGGTTCTTTTCACACCATATCGTGACAGTGAGGGGAAGATATTGTACTATACATATTTTACCTATATGGCACGCTCACTTGACATCTGACAGCTGTTATAGTGACATTGGCATGGCACTATTATTATTAACCTGCGAGTGCCTGAGTAAGCGCTAATGATAATAGTTGTGATTGTAGTTAAATTTCTTAGTACATGCTACAGTCGAGTTGATCTCAACAATAAGTACGTGCGTCTTGATAGATGCAGTACGGAAAATAAATTCCGTAAAAATTATATTCATAATGAAAGTGAAATGAAGTGCCTAATTCTACGAAACTGTGCCTAAATTAAATAAACTTGAATAATTTGTCAAGTTCTATAACTATCGAATATTCCATTCCACCTACATTAGAGAACCGGTTCCCATTGGAAATTATCATGTGCGAGTGATAAAAAAATCTGAATTTGTTAGACAAGTAAGTAATCGCGGCCGGAGATACACATTATTGTCACGGTTCGGTGGTTACAGAATAGTGTCACAAATCTAAATGGAGGGAGCTTACGACGAAATAATCTCTGATAATCCGTTTTATGTGGGGCTGAAGAATGAATACACGAATTTATTTCAACACTGTATAGCACAATCGTGGGTGATTTGTGTGCCGCGTGTAGGAAGCCTAACCACTCGCATATTTACGGTTGAAGACTTCTGCGCTCACATCCTAGTTCCCAGCGATGAACTCCCTGAAACTCACTACAGCACCCTCACGGAGAAGCAGGTAACTGTTGCGAACAAAGTGATAACCCTCGAAGTCACAAAATGTTTACCATTACAAAGTCACATATTGTTTGAGGAAACTTTCTACACTGAAGACTTTTTTAAGTATAAAGTTTGGTGCATAGAGAGACCTCTAGAGCCCACTGCCAATACTGGTGATAACATAGTTACTAAGGAATATCTTTTATCAACAAATGACTGCATAGATTTACTTTGGACGCAAGCTGCAGGACGGCAAATCCTGGATCAAATTGAGTTAAATGTGCAATTGTTTTTAAAGAAACACCCAAGTCTACCTGTTGCTATTGCACCTCTTAGAGATGCTGTTAGTTCCCTTTACACACAATGCCTTCAAGTTACTTTACAAAATAGAAGACTTCGAGAAAAGTCAAAAGCTTCTAAACATATTCTAGAAAACATAAAAATTGCTGTTGAATGTTACATGCAACATTTACTATTTGACTCCTTGTTTAAACCTATCTGTACGAGTTGCTCATATGAGGACTCTCATCTCAACAAAAAAATTAGGAATATGTCTGATATACAACTCAGAGACCTGGATATAAAAAAGGACTTATACCATGCAGTACCTAAAGCGAAGCAAATCCTTTCTAAAATAGGCACATACAATACTGTCTTAGAAAAGGTTCTATGTTTAAAGGAGGCGCTCAATGCAATAAACAAAAAGGATAACAGCAACAATGTTGTATTTCTCACTGCTGATGATTTGTTGCCCGTATTTGTATTTTTACTTATTAAATCGGGATTACCTAATTGGTACAGTCAACTCACATACATGAAGGAGTTCCGATTTAGTGGTGTGGGCAAGGGCGATGGAGATGAGAGCTCCTTCCTTATAACCACATTAGAAGCAGTTATAGAACATATCCAATCGGGTGCCCTGGCTGGGCCCCCAAATCCGGAGTCCTATTACTATGAGAGCAATCTTACAGAAGACAACCTGGAAACTGGTCAGACCCAGAGACGAAATAGTTTGACTGAGTCAATATCGACTGACACAACCAATAGAGAGGAAACACTAGAATATATTTTTGACTTAATCAAAGCAAATAATGTTGAACAAGTACAAATTTTACTAGAGAAAAATAAAAAACACCTTGAAAGTATGCAACAGAATGAGAAAACTGTTTTGAAATTAACACTTAATGACAGTATTGACGAAGATGATGATGATGATGATGATGATGATGAGGATGATGATAGTGAAACTGAGATATACCAGAAACTTTGTCACCCTCTGTGCAATTGCAAAAAGTGTTGCTGCAAATTATCCAAAAATCTGTTAAAAACTTCACCAACTGTCATATCTAGAGACAGTCATGGTTTAACTCCATTGCATGTAGCAAGCATTCATGGAAAAGCTGCAGTGGTGGAGGTACTTATTGAAATAGGTGCAGAAGTTGATGTCACAGACTTAAACGAGTGTACTCCATTACATTACGCTGCTTCCAGAGGGCATCAGAATGCCCTACTTCTGCTGTTACATTCAGGTGCCAATATCAATCAAAGAAACATTGAAAAGAATACTCCGCTTCATTTGGCCGTTAATAATGGACACTTGAGCTGTGTGAAGGCTCTCATATATTTTGCAGAACATGGTAGAAAAAAGATATACATCAACTGTCTAAATGAAAGTGGGAATACACCTTTGCACATGGCTGCCAAATGGGGTTACGAAGGCATAGCTAAGTTGCTGATAGAGAGTGGTGCAGAGCCATCTCTACAGAACCATTATAACAAAACTGCTTTTGATTATGCACATAACTTAAAAATATTACATGTTCTGAAGTCTTGCACGCCTAGTCTGTATGAATATATTCATATTACCAGTTCTGATATTAAAACGTTAAATTGTAAAACTGAAAACCCTGTAACAATAAAATTGCAAAAACTAGGTATGAAAACAAACAACACCAATGATGCATCTAAAACAGTTGAGAATTTAAAGAGAATTGAAAGAATATTGCAAGCTATATCTTATGGAGATGTTAAACTGGCTTGCTTCTATATGAATATTAAATATGAAAATTATGTGAATGCTGTCCATGGAGATACAAAACACTGCCATCCTCTCTGTGAATGTTCAATGTGCAAAAGGAAATCTGAGGATATATCTGATTTTGATGTGAACTTTTTGGATTCAAATGGTTGCACTGCTTTGCATTATGCCGCACGCTATGGACTAGATGAACTCTGCAACATCTTAATACTCAACAAAGCAAATGTAAACTGCTTTAACAAAAAAGGTGAAACCCCCTTACACTTGGCTTCTCTAAATAATAAGATTGTTATTATAGATTTACTGTTAGACAATGGGGCTAATGTGAATGCAATAGATTCAGCGGGTAACACAGCATTGCATGGTGCTAGTGAAATGGGAAATATAGGCTCAACTAAAGCCCTGCTACGTTACAATCCTGATATAACTCTGTTAAACAGTTCTGAGAAATCTGCTTTAGATGTAGCTAAACAAAAAGTGCATTTAACAATTATAGACTTAATAGAAAAATATGCAAATAAGAATGTATAAATGTGTATTATGTAAGTCCTATTTGGATAAACATATAACAGTGTTATATAATTTTCTAGGTTGTTTCATAATATAACTGTACTTTATACCTTCAACACTGCCACCTGTTATTCAACTAGATATTATTAAGCAATACTGCATAAATCTTATCTTGTGTGTTGTAAATATCAACCAGAATTTGCCAATTATGTTTAAGTGAGCTTATTGCCCTTTACGAGACAAATTTATAAACTCTGGCCTAGTTCTGAGATTTTTCATTAAAAAAAAACCCAAATGCACTCTTTGCATGATCTGGGGATTGGACACACTAGCTCTATCTCAGCAGTAGCCCTTGCAACTACTGAGCCACCGAGGCATTTATATATGTGATAAAGATTTAATTGTGTAATCTTGTTTCTGATTTCCCTAATGCATTCCAAATAACTTGTTTTAGACTACAAATTTCGGAATACTTAATAACACATTATGCTAATTCTGATGATTTGAAACCATTAAGATTTTTTATAAAAGATTGTTTCAAGGTAGTTAGAAACAAATGTAGAATAACCTAGCAATTTAGAGCTATAATTTATATTCTAGAATGCCTAATTAAATATACCTATAGTGCCTTAAACCAAGATCACATTTTATTAATACTCCAATTGTAGTTTCAAATGTATTTAACTAATTTTATAACCATATATTTGTTACGCATTTCCTTTGTATTATATGATTTTGTGTTTTATCTGCTACTCACATAATACCTCTGTACTGCGGTATGTTGTTCAGGACATACAATGTGTAAAAAGAAAGGCAGTTCTTTGTAACAAAAACTTCATTTAATTTACAATTTTTTCACTGGTAGCTTATAATCTATAAAATCTATTTAGCACAATTTTTTTTGTGTTTTGTTTGTGCCATACTTTATAAAAGCAACTTAATAAGACTGATACTTTGTTATTCATTATATATTATTATCTATTATTTTTAATGTAATCACAATATGTACTATAATATAATGATATTGTTATGACAATAAACTTAAAGACAAATAAACATGATTATATATTATGTGTAATCTGCTTTTATTTATACATTACAACTTCAAAATTTATAAGTAATTTGTAAGTACATACTACAAATGGTGTATAACTACGTCAACATTAAATTTACAACATTATAAGAATTGAGCATTTATATGCATTCATGTAGCTCATAAATCATTAAATTCTCATTGAATTTCATTGCTTACAATTACAATGAAATTTAAAAAAAAAACTACTTGACATACAACTAATTGTAAGTAATAAAAGGTGCTAATACATGACCCAAGCAATGTAATAAAATTATTTTAGTAACAGGAACATTTTAGTACATTATTTAGTATGTATCATATTTTAAGCATACAAAATATCATACAATAGGGGTATATAGCAGTTACAATGATCATTGAATATTTATCTCTGCCAAGATACGGATTCTCATGAATTAACACATTGCGACAATTATTATCTCATGTAATTATACAGCACCAGGGCGACCAAGCTTTGTTCGGCGTTCTTATTTTGATGCCCGTTTTGTACGACATGCAACGCCGCCATCTTGCATAATTTTGAGGTTCAACATGTTATTGTATACAGCTATGCAAGTATGTCAAAGATTAACAGGGTGGCGATGGCACTGTTTTGGTTTAAATCGCAATTTTTCATTAAGTACACCTATATACATAAACTTAAAAAAGCAATACCATATATAAGTAAATACAAAATTGTATCAAAATAGTTAGAGCCGTTTCCGAGGCGATCCTCAATATATGTGTACATATTACATTACTAAATGTAAGCTGCAATTTCTCCGTGTGTAATAGAAAAAAAAAATTAACCAATGATGTAATGCAAAAATAAAGTACAGTTGATCCGATTGCTACCAAATTTCACAGGATCAACAGTTAGGCCAATCTAAAGATTTCCTTAAAATAATATCCAAATTGGTCCGGCCTAATAAAACCAACACGTAAGTTGGCCTGTCCCATAAAGAAAAGAACATTAAGAGACCACAAATATGCAAAAAAATATTAACATTTATTTAAATTTAAATTTTTGTGTTTGTTAAATAGCTAATTCATAAATCCACTGTACGAGAGTGTAGATGTGTGTAACAAAAAAAAATCAAGTTCCATACTATAATAAGCTTATAATTTTATACGCGGCTATTGTAGAATGGCGGTAGCGCCGTTTACGTGGACGCTCTGGATTGTTCATGTGTTGTGTTCACACAAGAAAATTGTAAAACAATTACCTAATAGGGAGCATCATTTCAGCTTAGACAAACTCTAATTCCTATTAATTACTACCGATTAAACTGATAAATAAATATTCTACAAAGTAGTGAATATTGAGAATTCAGATCTCAACCTTGGCAATATACATAGTTTGCACAAAAATAAAATAAAATATTAGAATTAATACACTATAAAATATATGATATCTGTGCATTTGCTGCCCAAAACGGTGTACAAAAACATCTGTATTTTGCAAATCTCACAATAGACTTATACACTCTAAACTATCAACACTACTTATTTTACACTACAATTAAAACTCCGATAAAATCTATAGTCATTATCAAAAAATATAATCTTCCTATTCCTATAATTGTCCTTATTTTATCTCAAATTAATTTCATATAAATTTCTTCTAAAATCATTTTTTGATTTCATGTCACGCATTTTTTAAAATTTTTTCTTAATATCATGCTAGTACTCGTCTATAACTTGAGTTCCACTAAAAATATGCATGATCTGTTAATGGTTATTATGATAGTATATAATCTATATAATTAGTTAATAACTTTAATAATTTCCAATTGCCACTCATTCCATCTTTATTATAAATGATTAATTACATTGTACATTGGTATTGCTGCATAGGTATATGGTAAGTATAGAAAAATGCAAATAATTTATGGTTAAAATGATTATATAATACTTTTTCTTATCAGGCTGTTATTTGATAATTATCATAAAATATAGTCCATCAAAATGATGCTCTTTTAAAACATATTGCAATAAGCATGTTAGATAGTTATAAAATAAAAATGTTTTAATTCATATTATGTTAAGGGGCGAAGTCTATGTAAAATTTTCAAAAAAACGTTTCATTTCCATAATCTGAAAATGAAGTGTTAAGCGTATACTGAGAGGAAAAAATCTCGAATAGTGACGAAGGAATTGCAGATTAATCAGTAAGTAACTAAAACTGCTTGTTTCCTGTACTAAAACATTAACTGCGATTATCTCGAAACTGTATTTTTAAAAACTGATCGTGTTGTAACTCAAAAAGTTATTGACCAATTTATCTGAAATTTGGTGATGGCCTACTATGGATCTACTTTATTACCGGAAGGCTAAACCTGAAATTTCAAATATTTCGCGTTGAGAAAATATTTTTTTGGGGTCTAAAACGTCAAAAAACTAGACCCATATTCTGACTTTTGTTTTCAAAGCCTTATTTTATATTGAATTGTATACTTTTTAAAAATATTATAGGTTTATGCTTTCCGTTAATATGTCCTTCAAAGAAAACACATTTTTTTTTGTTTCAGATCAATGGCTGAAAAATGAGAGAGAGCTGTTTGAGACCTTGCGTCGGAGGCATCAGACAAAAAATATCCAGAGCCGCCATTTTGAAAGATTTTTTTTTGTGTTCTAATAAGGTTCAATAAAATTGTGTCAAAGTTTAAAAACAATAAAATTATTTTATCACCTTTAAAAATATTTTTAAAAGATTACCGATTTTGAGGGTTTTACATGGGACTTCCTTAAAGATTTTTTTTGTGTGCAGGAAAGCCTATATAGTGATTATAAATAAATTATAAATATGAATGTGAACTTATTTGTTATTCTTAGCACCATATCACCAATGTTACAACACTAAAATACTACTATTATTTATATTTACATACATGTTTTTTATAGATCGCTCCTTATGGTTCACAATACTGTAAAACAGGTGCGAATTTTATATTATAATATTCAAAAAAACTTAAGTATAGTACCTAGTACAAACAGTCAAAGACTTCATATATTCTAGAAAATAATATTTTGAACACATAGAAAAACGAAATGCTGTCCTGCAATATTAGAAGGCAAATTTAAAATCAATATCATCAGTATCATACGAATCAGACCTGGCATATCGATGCAGAAAATATATTATCTCTATGACACAGGTCTCTATATATTGATAAACGGCATAGCACTATTATTTCAATGTTCATAACACACACACAAACACAGATATGTATTTAAAAGCCGAGCTAAGCTGTACTATTCAAACATGAACTCAACAATTGCATCAACACTAACACAATCATAAATAACCAGTGCAATTCATAAAGAGGAATGATTATATTATTATATATCTATCTCAGATTGTTTACAAACTATCACTAGCGATGCTATGACTATACACAAACGGGGGTAAAACAAAATGCTTTCAAAAAGGCCTCAAAGAAAACATGAGCACATTGGTCCCCACTTCCACATGTACAGCTTCAACCAAATCCACCTAGAGATCTATATCATAATAAAATCATTGTATATCACTTATCTAATAATTCATTAGCGTTTTAAAATAATTTAACTTAAAAGTAAACGCAAGTTGAGAGCGAGTGACATTAACCAATGTGTGATTATGTATAAGCAGAATATTTAATTTGACTAGTCAATATTCTGATACCGCGGTCCACTGCCTCTATAATCAAATAAGTACAAAACAGTAACCATTTTGTTCGAATCTCAGTTCATTTCCAAGAAAAATCTAGGTGTTAAATTCGGTCCAGCTGTGAAATTTTGCTTCTTCATCATAACTCTTATTCTGTTATTTATACATTATTAGGTAAAAATAATATTATTTAATTGCACCCATATAATTACTGGCAACATTTGTGCTCCAATTTTAAAAAAGCTACTGTGGAGGCAAAGTCCATATTGGCATTTCCTCTTTTTTCTTTTCTTTCCTTTTGTAAACGTGCCTGTCTCTAAGTCTAACGTCGTCTTGTTTTATTCTATAATCTGTGCTGTCCCTCGGTTCACTGCGCCAGTCAACCAGCTTGCGTGGCGAACTTTCTTTTCTGTGGTATTTACTCTTGTTTTGTTTATCTTGTTCATTGTCGTCGAAGTAATTCTTGCCTTTGACAAACAACTCATTCATTTCACTGTCACAGATTTGCAGGATATCTTCAGCGTAATCGGAGTCATCGCTGAGTTCAACTACGTCTTCTCTACTAAATGTGAATGAATAAGGGTAGTACATTTGTAGGATATCTTCGTACCTGAACTGTTGCATTTGAAGCCAAACATGTGGCAATAAGAGCGGGAACCTCTTTAACCAATACGTGACAAATCCATCCGGCAGCTTCCCAAGTTTTTCCCTAACTTCTGGGTCCAATTCTCTGTAGTGATGTTTCTGTAATATGAAAATATCTTATTAATATTCAGTGCAGATTGTATTCACTAGCGTGTTATAATAATTGGAATACGAATGTGTAACGGAACTATTTCGTACTGCAATGTCGAGGTCGAAAAGTGTGATGATAGCCAGCGTATAAAGAACATGATGTGGATGCCATGCAGCCAGCTTCTCACAATCCTCCACCTGGGATTATAGATATCCATGTTTCTTTTGAAAGCGTACGCTAAATATGCGGGTCAGTTCCGGCGGACTAATCCACATAGCTAACAAAATTCCACCTGCTGTAATATCCCTCCCCCCCCTATCTATCACATGGCTACTTGTCGCAGTATGTTCTGAACAGCTCATATCAGCTCACACTGGAGCTGCTTTAGCACGAAGGACTGCATATACTACAAAAGACATCAAAATTTTTCAAACCAGACTAACCTAGTCTATCCATTCCCATAATTACACAGATACAGCAAGATACCCACATGTCAGAGTAGCACCAGATGGAGTACCACCTGGTAGGGTAGACACCCACCTTGTTCCTGAGAGCGTGCAAGAAACGCGCGGCCCTGTCGCCGCGGTAGGTACGCTGTGCGCGCACGTCGCCCGCCACAGCCGGCCACTACCACTACCCTACCCGTTCGCACCGTCTCACCTCCTACAGCAAGACGGCCGCATCGCGAAGTACCACCCACCTTGTTCCTGACAGCACGCAGGAGATGCGCGGCGCTGTCCCCGCGGCAGGTCCGCCAGCCCACCCTAGCCGCTCGCACTGTCCCACCTGCTACAGCAAGATGCCTGTGTTGCGAAGTGGACACCCACCTTGTTCCTGACAGCGCGCAGGAGATGCGCGGCGCTGTCCCCGCGGTAGGTGCGGCGCGCGCGCAGGTCCCCCGCCACGGCCGGGCACACGCGCGCGCGCCAGTCCCCGCGCAGCACGCGCCGCGCGCCGCGCTCCAGCGGGTGCGCGTCCCCCAGCTGCTCGCAGGACTCCACCTGGTCGCTCACGTCCTGCTCGCGATGAAAAAGAACATGATTTATTCCACGCACGTTGTATTTTACCAACGCGACTTGTCTGACGACCTCCGTGGCGCAGACGGTGATGAGCCGCATCGCGAAACGTGAGCAAACGGCGAGACTATTTTTTCTAATTTGGTTCGTGTATGAAATAACCTAACGGGTGATAGAACATGACTATGTTCGACTGGGTCCGTATCGCAGCTATTTGTGCCGCGTGCAACAGTAGTGTTCCCACTACTTCTATTTCGGTGTAATAGCCAACATGCGCAGGATACGAGGCTTTTGATCTATCTCCTAAAAGTAACACTGTATCCGTGGTTACAGATGTCATGGGCTGCAGTAACTTCTTACAAGAAGATAGACTACAGGGTGTAGTAGCACACACAGGATACATGAGGCGACCAACTTAACCCTCAAGACAAGCAACGCACATGTGACCAACTTCGAACAGATTGATAGGTCTGTATCGAATCGGCTACGGTTGTCATGGTAGTCATTTACCATCAGATGAACTGCATGCCCGTTTGCTACTGTAGATTTCATTAAAAAAAAGCAATGGGGAGTGTTTTGGCGGGAATCTTCCGAGTGCCATGTTCGGAGTTGTGTGTATAAGTGGTGATGATTATCATATTAAGTGATTGTGTAGTGGACTAATTATGTGTAACCGCAACATAGACATTTGCGC
>DWIE01001226.1:0-11359 GCA_018248235.1 Choaspes benjaminii
GATTTTTGGAAATTGAACCCCTAAGGTGGTGAAAAGGGGGATGAAAGTTTGAATGGAGTTTCGTTAAGTTTGAAGATAGAACCATGATAATTGGGATTTAGCCAATACACTTATATTAGCTTCACTTGTAACACTAATTATGTAAAGAATCATTTTCATAGAATCGGATTTTATATACTTTATGTAATCCTCATATGAGTTTGAAGATTTTCATGTTTATGTAATAAGAATGACAATACTTATAAGGAATGAATACCTTATAAGTTTGATGATATAATCAAGCTGATTTGATGATGGAGTCTGAAGTTCTGTCTGTCTGTCTGTCTGTCTGTCCGTCTCCATACATTAGTTATCATCTGTGTGTGGGGTTTTTTTAATATATATATTTATGTTCTCTTAAGCGGTTTGTTAAAACATACATAGTAATTTTAGAAAACTAGCTGCAACGCTATTGTTTTCCTTCTTGAGGCTGATGCCCTCTCGCGTCCATTACATGGATGAGTAGGATCCATTACTCCGTATGGCTTTGTTGTCCTAAGAATGTGTGGTGGTATAATATTTGTGAAAGGCGCGTTGGGAAATTCTCAAATAAGCACACTTGCTTATTACAGAGTGTTTCTTGTACGAGAACTGTAACATGTTTTACGGGTGGTAGAATATAAATATCTTGAACTGGGTCGGTACCACCGTCACATTTTTTTGTGCCGTAAAACAATAATGTTCGTACTACTTGGTTTCGTTGTAAGGGTGTTATAACTAGCATACGCAGAACACGAGGCGTTCGATTTATTTCCTCTGATTAAGCACCGCATCTGTGGTTACATTACAAAAGAAATCACAAGTAATATTATATATTCGAATGTGAGTTGTTTGTTAGTTTATTTGTTTGATATGCTTTCATGTCTTAACTACTGAATGAATAAAAATTATAAAGTTCTATCTAAACTTAAAACTGGAGAAGACTATTTCCTTTCGTGTCCGATAAAAATTGTTCATCGAAGTTGGTAAGTAAGCAGTAAAATTTGTAAAATACCTTTGTTATAAATTTCGTGTTATATTATTATGAAAAATGTCGGATATAAACAATAAAATTATTGAACATAATCTCAAAACATTATCAATGAATAAAGCGCGTAATACATTTACGAAATATGAAATATAATTTTGTCACGTGCTAAAATATGTAACTTCATTAATTCAATATTTGACATCGCCAAGTTATCCCAGTGAGCTCGTCCTGGTAGGAACTTCCACTAAGTGGTACTTAAAGATTCAGATAGATGGGTGGCAGCCGCTGACTACAGTACACTGTGCCAATGTTATTACCATAAAACTATTTTCCAAACATTTACCATTAAACATTGCTGTAGATAAATCAAATTATTTCCGTGTGCTCTCCCGGTGAGCAATACCGCGCATTGCTCGGGCCATCAAACTGTCCACCAAAATAGGATGTTTACATGATCGCGAAGGTGTCGGAAGCGCGCGGGGCGTGGCGAGGAATTGATGTGACGATATTTTATGCTATTTACAGTGGGCGATGTCGAAACAAGCCGAACGCGACTTGGCAACTTGGCATGCGTCTTGTTTTGTGAGGGGCACAGCGCGAAAGAGCGGCACGATATAAACGTACCACCTTCGAACCGAAACACCTGTTCACGCGGAACGCACGGTTCGCTTGTTAATCGGACGCGCAGCGTATGCCGCGAATGCTCACTGCGAGCGAATGCTCCCACGTTCAAACAGCTTAAAGCGTTCGAGGCACGCCATTCGTGGCTTTTAGTTGTAAAAAATGATTCAAACATCAATGGTCATATTTTTTACAATGATCCTTTTTTGTCGTATATTATACATATTTCCTTATAGAAAGTGCTGTATTTTGTTTCTTACTCAATTACCTACCTGGCACTAAATGTCCCGTCGATTAAAACTCTTCAAAGATAAGCTCGGATAAACATGAAGAAAAAATATATAAAGGACAAAAAAAAGAAGACGAAAGAAAAAAAGTGTGGTCTCACAGGTTTGTTTTTGTAAAAACGACTATTATATATTGCAAACACCATCTCTTAATTTTATATATTATAGAAAAAAATGCACAAAAACAATGTGTTATTCCAATCGGATTTGCGTTAAACGTTGACCCCATCCGAATCTTCACATATCTTTTATATCAAAAGTTTAACTCGTGTATATGTGGAGTTTGTGCAAAACCTACCAACTCTCATATCACCACTGACGTGGGAAGATCAACGATTAAGACGTATCCATCTGTATCTTAATTGAGCGATTGGCAGCGTGCGTGAATTTTTACTGTGACGTGCTGCAACCTGATGACATACAAACTATCGAGCAAATTCACCGAGAGGTTTGGCAGAGCCAGTTATATTATTATACTTATATATGTATTTATATTAATATTATATTAACAACTTTGTGCACATAGCTAGTTACTAATTGAAATGATGTCTGATTTCAATTGAACAATAACGATGTGTAACTAAATGATAGTAAGAAAAAAAGTACATTGAAACTTATGTTTATTTCTCTCTGCGTGCTATATTTTCCACTATATCTATAGTGTGGAAGTTCATGTTCTGTGTGTTTTATGAGATGATATCCCAAATACCGTACCGTGACACAGCAATACCAACATGGGTGCTTTAAAGCATACCTTGACGTTGGAACAGACCAACCATGAATGCTCTATTGAAGTATTTCAAAAAATCTCGTTCTACTCAACTAGCAGCGTCCCGTTCCACAAGCCGGCTCTTGACCAATTTTGACGGATGTTTCGATTGTTTTCGTTGTGACAATACAATTGTGTTCCAGCTTATCTGGGGTCACTCATATACCGCTATTATAGATATAGATATAGATACGTAATACATATATTAATCCCCGTGCAGGCCCGACCACTCGGGTGAACATTACATTAATTCATCTATTAACGCCGAGCGTAGTAGAGCGTGAGCGTTGCATTACACTAATGTATGCCTAGTGCGCGTTAGAGTAATTGTGTTGTTCCCGGTAATGAGGCTAGGGCGTAAATTTGTTTCCAGCGTCGGTTACAATAAATTGTAGCCATTGCAAATTACACCTGTGATTATTGCGGTAGTACTTAGTCACGCCGATCGGCGTGGTTGACGCAACTTTATGTTTATACGAAGCTGCGCTTCCTGCAACTGCCCTTCTGTTCTTTCGTCCTCTCGGTTGCAGACAGTACACTACCATGTTGCATCCGTGGTGATTCACGTTGGCCTGAAACGTTTCAACAAACATGTATTTTTATATTTATAAAGTCTAATCAAAATTAATACAAACACTTTCGTAACTTCGTTCACAGAAGATAACAAATAGATAGCCTTACACCTCACAGTATTTAACGCTATTACCTAAGCTTAAAAAGGATGTCACTGCTTTAAAAATAATCGCTACGTTCCTATGAAATTAATGTCCAAATTCCCTCAACTGTTTCAAAGGTTAGTCTTTGTAAACAGACTGACAATCGATTTCCGTGGCACATGGGCCATAAGTTGAAATGTAAACTGTACAGGAACACTTGTGTTTTATTTCATAATATAAAGAAGAAAGAATTTTTTGTCATATAAATATAGCAAGAAAGACAGAAAGAAAAATAACATAAATAATAAAAACCAAACAAAATATAATGATATTGAAAAATAAAATAAAACATCTTATTTGGAACAAAGGTATGAAATTAATTGACTAATTAACAACCGAATTAATTAATTCATATGTAAACGAGCGCGATTAATCCCAATCGGTGACTTTATACTTGCCCACGTGGGTCTAAATCCGATCGAGTATCAAAGGCCCGAGTGGCAGAAGTGCTTCTGGTCTGCATTTTCAAAGGTTTAAAACCGGATTTGTTGATAAACAACGAGTAAAACAGCTATTTTATGAGCATCGGATTAAATTTGCATTTCAAATCGTTGCCGCATCATTCATTCGTATTGTTTGCGTTTATTTTTAGTTATTTTGCCTTTTTTATAACATTCTAAACGGTCTTTGTTTAACATTCATGTTACATTCTAAAGAGTAGCACACGACCGTGCGGCTTGTAAGTGGCCACCAACAGGTATTCTGAAAGAGCAAGTTGGACGTTCCCCGGACAGCTCACCCTTGTAAAAAACTAAGATTTATATTTTATCCTTGGTAGTTGCACCCATTGTCGCACTGCAGTAGCTACCTATCATCAAACAGGAAGCTTTGTTACATAGCACGATGATGACTGTTCCTAGATACCCTCTCCTCGCACTCGATGTATCACTGTTATCATAAACGTGAACACTATACACACAGATAAGACACAAATAAAAACGCGTTTATTACTGACATTTTGTCATCAAAATCCGAGCGTAGCGCGAACGTCATTCCAATAACAAAAAAAAATTGTTACACTCATACAAAAACGCTTGTTAAAGTGCTCCGTTGAGTATATAATGATATTGATCATTACTTTGGCACCT
Source organism: Choaspes benjaminii (assembly GCA_018248235.1). Classification (NCBI taxonomy): domain Eukaryota; kingdom Metazoa; phylum Arthropoda; class Insecta; order Lepidoptera; family Hesperiidae; genus Choaspes; species Choaspes benjaminii. Next base: position 4,491 of record DWIE01001226.1, read on the forward strand.
GTCTTTGATATGACGTAATAGCTAATGTGTTAGGTTTTTTACGTCATAGTTTCTCAACCTTATTTTGTGACCGTCCACTTTGAGAACATGTTTTTTTCTAGAACCTCCAACGTAATTTTACTAACCATCGGGCGCGAATTTAAAATAGCCATTGCCAATATTATATTTAAACGTGTAATTTTGTATTATAGCCGTTAGTTAAGTCTACTTCTTAGTACTTTTTTTTCTTTTTTTTTCCTTTATGGAAATTAGTGTAGCAAACGGGCATGCGATTCATCTGGTGTTAAGCAACCATTGCAGCCAATGACAACCGTAACCGACTCTAAATAGATCCATCGTTCCGTTCAAAGTTGGTCACAAGTGCGTTGCTACTCTGAGTGCTATGTTGGTCGTCTCATGTATTCTGTGTATGCCGGCTGCTACACTCTCCAAGTTGAAATACAACTCATAAGACCTATTTCACAGCAGAAATAGGTGTGGGGGTGGTACTCACCCGGGTGAACTTGGACAGATTCTACCACCGATGAGTACGTACGTGTGTAGTGTTTTTTTTTTGTTTTTTTTTAGACTATATATTTTTAATTTGCCCACGCCCGCTCTGCGCCACCACAGTTTCCTTTTTCTCTGGGTTTTCTTCTGCCCCCTTTAAACTGTCAAATGCCAACACGCATTGAGAACCATTATTTAACGGGAATCATCGTCACATTAGTGGTTAACGTTAATTAGATTACAGGCTAGGGCTGACCTCTCCTCCTCCGCGCTAAACATATTCGGTTACAAGCGGCTAAATCCGGCTTATGGAATGAAAATAGTAAAAAAATAAAGTACATTGAATAATTTCATAATAATATACCGTGACTGTCATTTCTTTATTTTGGAAAAGCTGAAAGTTCCTCAGCACATGCACTCCACGTTTGGTAGGGACGATGGGCTACTATGAAGTATGGATCATCACGGCTTTGGAAGGTAGGTTTGTTTGTTTGTCTCGCCGGATGTTAGAACTGACAGAACTGTCGAAACATCTTCTACTTGTTCAAGTAACATTTATAAAATTCTACTTTTATATTTCATTACTAACCTGGCAACCGTTTGCCAGACCATGAAGCCGTAATCGATTGTAACTGTATTCACGTTATAGTTTAATAAAAGCTACCTGGCCGCGTGTTGGTGTGACTCAGTCTTGAAACATTTTCTCTACCTCTGGCTACGTGTGTGCAAAGTCTCAAGATGAGCGGTTGCGCAGTTAGGGCGTGAAAGCGTAACAAACAAATGAACAACTAAACTCCCAATCGTATTATATTATAATACTGGCTGTGCTCGCGGCTACGCAAGCGTTTTACATAGACAAACAAACAAAAAAACCTCTTCAACTTTATATTATTATTATAGATGTTTCTGACTTGCTTTACAAAATGCAATATTTAAGGGCTGCTGTGAAGTGTAGCCTATGTTATTCATCATAGATCTGGCTATGATATACAAAAAGAATTTCTCGAAGTCGAATAGTATTTCCCGAGATTACTCTGTTCAAATAAATAAATAAACAAAGATATCTTCGTTTTTATTATATTAGTAGTTTGCAAATAATTATATTTTAATTTTTTCTGCGTAGCTTATGGAACATTGGTTCAAGGCTTTTTAAATGCAATTAATTGCAATGGAAAAAAGTTAGCGTTATTTCACGAACTAATGATTTTTTAATCGTTTTATTTTTTTCATATAGGTACTTTATAGCACCACAAACAGTACAAAGGTTAGCACGTGTAATATAATGTACTTTGAACATAATTAATCTTAAGCCGGTCACTTAGGGCACAATCAATTTCACCTTGAAAATATGTTAAATTGACGATAATACTCAACTATGTATGTATGCGTTATATCTGCATTATTATTACATAATGCTATTGTCTTGTTCTTGCATTCTGAATTGTAATGTAAATACAAGGCCAACGATTAACATTGAATTTTTTAATATAAATACCTACTTGTAAAAAGATACCTGTAATTACAAGGATTATAAAGAGGTAAAGTTTGAAGATTGGATGTAAGTGATAATCTCCGAAACTGATATAATGATATGATGATTTAATGGGCGTTCAGGATGGACATAGGCTATATGCGTTTATATAATATGACGCGGACAAACCCACAGGCACAACTAGTCAACAGTATTTTAATCATATCAATTAACAAAAAAACGATGATTTACTATACTTTCGGTTTTCAGTCAAATGTTCATTCGTCAGGCGAACTTTTGATTCTTTTCACACTTTCCCATTGCCCTCGTTTCAGTTAATTAAAAATTTACGGTCAAATAAATGGCGACCTCGTAAAGCAATGTGACAGTCTGAAATTCATTATCTGAAGTGATTGGTGTATATGGCAGTATTTACGAGCATTCTTGGTTATGAAGTTTGATTCTCTTGTACCATTTTCATAAATTTTCAAGGATAGGTAACTGTTATAGTGTTTATGGCATTCAATAAGAGAACACTACGAAGCGGGTGCCAAATCGTCGTGCGATAATGATGAATTATAAATTTACACCTGATTCTCACGGAGGTAATTCTATTGGCCTTAGTACGTTCATAGGAATAGAATCCCAACCATTGCTCATATTTCACAACTGGACGACTTCCAATGAAATGTGGGTGTGACGCTAATCATGGCACCTAGCCTCACGGCACCAGTCGAAGCACGGAGTCACACGATGCTCGTCGGAGTACGTATTATTCACCGCAAACATCGATATCTTCGCTTACGTTCGGATTACGACGGGCGGCGGGGGTGCTTTGTCGTGGTGACCGCAGTCGCTTGCGCCTAGCCGCCCGCGCACGGCCGCCCGCCGAGGTCGCCCCGAAGCCGTGTTTATGCTTCACCATCTAGGTCAATACACTTATTCGCGTGTTCGCCTTATCGCACTCCTATTATCGCATTAAGCTTATTTCGGGCGGGTATCGATCGGCTCACCGTCGGACAAAAACGCAGTCTCGATTTTTATGAGCGGCGAGCGAGAGCGGGCGCGCGCGTCGCTCGTTTGATGACATCAGTTAAACCAGCACGTCCGTTGGAAACAATAAGCACTCAGTTCCCGCGTCGTGGCCGCATCGGACGCACGAGGACCTCCATGGAGGACGGACGCTGCGCGACGTGCGAGGCCCTCGGCCGGCGCAGTCTGTCTAGCAAGCTGCTACAGGTGGCCACCGCGCAGGCGCACATAAGAACATGCACGCACGCCGCACCCTCGCCGGACACGGTGCCGGGGTCGGATCTCGCGTCGCGGGCGCTCGCCGCCAAGCGGAGGAAGTCCATCGCCGGGCTGAAGTTGAGCTTGCCTCAGGAGACAGCCCAAAAGACTACCACCACCGATCCACCGCGATCACCTTTCACCCGCAGAAACACTTGGTGCTCGTAAGTTATTGAACCTTTAATAACAACCTAGCCGCTATGTGACTGAAGCACTCACTGTATAGAACTGTTGTTTATGACTTATCGTCACGCTACCCAAGCTGTTCGTGCACTTGTCTTGGACACTTGTGCACTTATTCATACTTATCGTGTTTGTCTTCACTATCACCATGAGTTATCATTGTGGGTATCCACTTGTCGTGTCCTTCCATGTGGTCTACGTGATTGTATTGCGATTTGCAGGTGGCACTTGTTTACCTGCGCGATAAATAATTACTTGTGTCCGATGATTCTTATATAATTAAGCACACTCAGACGCAATGTTTTGCATACTAATGATTTTTTTTTTCCATATCTAACATAACTTGCTACTTCTTTCTTCTACCTTTTGCTTATCAATTTCTGATAAGTATTTGAATATGATAGATTCGGACATTATCATCTGTTACTATGATGATATCCCAATATGTAACAATATTGATATTTGTTATCATTCAATATCATTCCTCAAAATCTTGAGATATACTTGTTTGATTTGTTTTGAAATGTGTTTTTGTTGTTGCATGTTTTCGAATAGCTGTAAATGTATCAGATATTTCGGGAAATGTTTTCAATTGCATTGATTTGAAGATATGGAAAATAATATGTTGCGTTATCCAAAACTTCAGATATACAAAATCCACATAATGCGGTGGAGAATCGGCTAATCTATACAGCATTACCGTACTCCAGACTGAAGCTAACGGAAACTTCAATTTGTCCCATTGAGGCAATAAAAGCGGCCAGGAACTCGTCACTTGAGTGCATTTCTTTAGATTTTTCAACGAGACAGGATAGAGAGGGGGTGGGTGAAAGAGACGGTTTCCATGGCAACCATTGTTGTGCTTCAAAATAAATGCGTTGTTTTTACTCCAGTAGTATATTTGCCTTACATTAAACCTCAGTGCTTTTTATTAGTGGAAGTGCTTATAGTATTATGGTGTTGTATCACATATACAGTTCATCATCCTCATCATCATCAACCTTTAAATAATTCCATTGCTGAATCGTCTCAAGCTTATCTATCTGATGAAAGCGATTCCGCACAGTTAATATTAGGATGCAATTTGCAATTTTGCATAATCATTTAGTTTGCCAGCCAGCCAGCCAACAACAAGAACAAGGCAGCATACGTAGAACAAGAGGCGTCCGATCTATGCCGGACTAGCACACCGCATGTGTTGTTACAGATGTCTTGGGTTGCAGTAGCTACTTACCATCAGGTAGACTACATGCCCGTGTGCTACTTCATAACGTAAAAAAAAAGTTTGCTAACATTTATTTTCTACGTATTTACGGACATAACTGTTATCTGTACTCTTGTTGATACTGATGATTTCATTTATATTTATAAATGTTTGCCACTGACAAACTAACAAATATTTCAATACAAGAGACTGTAAGTCAATTCCTACAGGAAAACTAATAGTAGATAGCAATCGTCGAAGTCCTCTAACCTTGATACTAAAAGAAACATTATTTTTGGCAAATATACCCGTGACAAACCTTCTCGCCATTCGAATAATAAAATAAAATTATGTCATTCTAACCCATTCAGGGACGTTATTCACTGTAGCATAACACAAAATTTAACGACATTCAAAGTCACTTGCGTGGTTTGACATAGTGAAACGGCCCCAGTTTAAAAGTGCTCAGTTATCTCATCACAACGTTATTCACACACGATAGCCCAATACAAGATTTCACGACATTCAAAATCACTAGCGTGGTTTGCCATACTAAAACAGGCCCCAGTTCCTAAGACATGCCTTTAAAAGTGCCCACTAATCTCCTTCTCACGACGTTATTCAGTACAGAACAACACGAGATTTAACGACGTTCAAAATCACTTGCGTTATTTGATATACTGAAACAGGCCGCAGTTCCAAAGACATATCTTTAACAGAGCTCACTAATCTCCTTTTCACTACGTTATTTTCTATAGAACAACGCGAGATTTCACGAGATTCAAAGTCACTTGCGTGGTTTGTCATAGTGAAACAGGCCGCAGTACCAAAGACATACCTTTAAAAGTGCTCACTAATCTCCTTCTCACGCCCTATTATTATGTATGACTTAATCATAGTACAACGTAATGATGAACAATGATTTAAAAATAATTGCGCCTACGATGAGAACAGCCTTATAAAAAGCCATGTGCACACAGCCGCAGATTGTTTTTGCCACTCACAACAATTGCAGTCATTTACCATAGATAAAGGTCGGATGTGATGTAGCGTCACAAAAGAACGTTAGTTTATTAGCATCGAGTAGTTTTCCTTTGATTGAAGTAATTGTATGCGTTTATAACGAGCTCGTCTTATGTGGAGATTGTGGTCTCTTGTGTATGTCTTTGTTGTAATTACATACATCAATGTGTGCAAGGTTACATGTTATTTTTATACGACTACAACGTATTTTTATACGTAGAAGAAGAATTTGTTATTTTATCATATCAGTCTCAAACAATTATGTGTTTGTTATTGTTCACTTGTTTACCTTTGTCATGATTCTATTTTGCGATACAATCAGATGCGACGATAGAACCGACCCAATCGAACATACATATTATGTGTTACCACCGCTAAAGCCCATCCTTATAAAGACTTTCAAACAAAAAATGATTCACTGCGGGAATCGTACACATGAAAGGTCTAGGAATATAAGGATGTCAAATGTTTCACAGACCAATTCATCACCTGTGTAGAGTTGAATGTGACACGGCTGTCAGTTGTCAGTTATTGAATACGTTTGCATTCCAAATGTAGACAAATCGTCGTGTTTCCCTATGCCCTTACCGAATCCTGTATGGATAAAGAATTTCTAATAACAAAGTAGAAATATTTATTTAAATACTCTATTCCACACAGGAACAATTACATAAAATAAATCTGGTATGAATATTTGCATAGGCGGCCTTATCACTCATACTACACTACACTTTTGTCCACAGTAATTTACCTACTCTTGTCGAAGTAAGTTACACGAAGAAAACAAAACATAACTTGAAATGATTCGTAAATGTCTGTCACTGAACTGGTAGCCTAGAAATCTGTGATTCAAACTACGCCGGTATCTTATAGGCATCGGCCTCGAGACACGCAGAACTTACACCTCTTTTCGCCCCATTGTGCTATCACATGGGGCACTTCAAATGGATGTAAAGATGTCGTTTAAACTCCTCCCGTTGTGTGAATATAAGCAGCGTTGTTCACTTGCCATCAGGCGTCACGTCTGCCTGCTTCAATGCTTTTACATTGCAAAGAATCCCTTTATTCTTCGTTCCTTGGATGTAAGATAGAAAAAGTTAAATCGTATTTCACTGCAAAAGGTGAACGATATTGATAATAATAAATATTAATTGTTAAATACTAACTCTGTAACAATTATTCGTATTTATTACTATTATCACTATCTCT
>DWIE01001227.1:0-11350 GCA_018248235.1 Choaspes benjaminii
TAAAACCTCATATGTCAACATCATGTAGAACACTTCGTACCCTGAATCCAATGCATCCAAATCTACCGAATTACTGTCCATCGCAGCAGTAAGCCAGTCTAGCACAAATGCTACTCGAGAAGAACTAGCTTGATCTTCATAGTTCGCTAACAGCCACCGCAATGAATATTCAACTGTCCGTTCGTTTATCTGCTCTTTTGGCACCAAACAGGCTCCCAAGCTCACCCATTTTGTTATAGGTATACTCAAGTTCAACCAAATTTTGAACAGCGTGTGGAAATTTTCATAATCCAAACCCTCATTGTCCACAGCAGATGCCAATTCGTCTATCTTACTTTGAAAAAGATCTTTGTCGAAACCTTTTTTCAAGGATTTAATATAATCTATTATTTCTTCCACGTCGGTCATGTTCACTTGTTCAATAACTGTATGTTTAATTAAAAATAAAATTAATTTGTGTAGTCGAATAAACACAAATAGCAATTCAAAACAGAAATACGTTACAAACAAACAATTAATATACTGTCAGCTTGGCTTATTTTTTTTTATTAAAAGTTTTACGGCTCGGCATCTTGCCATACAGCCTATTTTAATTGGTTCTTTATTTTAAGATTATAATATTAAAATGTTGGTAATGTACATTTTAATATTGCCCTTGGAGTGTTTGACGAGAAACTCCTGCTCACACAGATGGAAATTGACTGGGCCAGGGAGACCTAAAAAATATACCCAGTTTTCGCACCGCACAAGAGTTGCGATTACGTGTAATTAATCCACTACACAGTCACTTAATATGATAATCACCACCACTTATCACACTAAAGACAACGTAAGCTAATTAAATAACACCAACACAACTCCGAACATGGCACTCGGAAGAATCCCGCCAAAACACTCCAGCTCGGTATTTAAACGATTAAGTCTCTTTCTTTATCTGATAAATCTGCTTAAGTTAATTTAATACAAACAGCCTATAACAATTATAACAATGAAAAAAAAACATAGTATTAAACTAAATTAAGAATTTGTGCCAAATTAATAAAATAGCCGAATAATTTTAAATAAGATATTAACGTACTAGTGTATCTTGTGGAATATAAAATCGATTTCTGTACATTAATTTATAATATAGTATAAAAATATTTTAAAACAGAAACAAGTAGTATGTATAGTATTTACTTGTTAATAATTAATATATATAAACTTTTTATTTTATAGGTGTAATTATTTTATTTCCAGAAGTGTTATATTAAATTATGACATATATTTTTATTAATCAAAGCTTACTTTGTAAACGACCCACGTTTGATTAGAATGTATCTATGGTTGAAACGTTAAAAGTGTGCCCATGCAGAAAAATTTCCTAGATTCAAGGAAGAATTCAAAATTGATGATCAAAATTTAATGTATTTTATAAATATACGGTGTGAAAAGTATAAACATAAAATTTTATGTTTTGATTTATATTAATATGGTATGTTATTGAGTAAATGAATCGTAGGTATTGAATAAATTACTCTAAAGAAATAATTTTAATTTCGTTTCTCTTTGAATAATTCCAAACAGTGTAAAATACAATGTAGGTTATTCATTCACTGAGTATTCAATGTTTATATAAAAAAACATCTGATCCCTCTTAAAATGTCGACGTAATACTAAATATCGAAGTAGAAAATCGTGTGGTAAATAAACTGTAATAAATGTAAATAAAACGTTTTGCAGCCTATCATTTCACAGTTATCGTGATTTTAAAACAAATTGACGTTTGTGAGTTTTCAAAAAAAAAAATGCGAGGGTAATCGTAAAAATATGCTGTGATATCCCTAAATCCATAGACTATACTCAAGCCATCCGTTATTATTCGCATCTCTACTTTACTTGAAATGTCAAAATGAACGAATTGTCGTTTGAAGTAAACAGTATGGATATTTGCCAGTAGAGTATTCAATAAAATATGGTTAAAATCATTTAATCAAACGGTGGTTTCAAGTAAACAAACATAGGCCTTCAAACATGTGGCCCGTGCTCTTGGATATGACCCAGGACGAATGTCGCCGAACACTCAGGAGACTCGGTATATATTTAGTTTTATAAATGGCATTCGTTTTCCCTCCTATGGTTTTCTTGTGTTATACCCGTTCGGTTTGATCAATTGGATTGTGAAAAGTGTTCGATATGAAGCTCTAAAACCTCGGTTGACTCGTTTGTTTATAGAATTGGAAGCCTACTCGAATATGATCAGTGTGTTCAGAGCACAAGGGGCATTGGAAGACAACAGAAAAAAGTTGCTTGAGGAACTGCGCGCCGTTTTGCATATAAGCAGCGACCGTCACAGCGCCGAGGCGCGGCGCGTGTCCAACGACGAGTTACTTGCCACTATTGCTGAACAGCTAGCAGGCCCCAATACAGGGATAGGATGGATCTGCGAAGGGCGAAGGCGTGTGCCGTTGATGCCTCGGGGAGTCGCTCAAACTATATACACAGAGATAGCGGATAGGGCTGCTGAGGCTGCTGCGGCTGAAAATAGAGAGATCCAGAAGAAATTGGATGCTGAAAAACTAATAGCGCCTAAATCTAATGAAGAAGAGTTAACAGATGCTGAAGGTCTAACAGCCGAGGATGCACAAATGAATGAACCAATAGATGAATTGCTTTACCCTATAGCTATGGAAGACCAAACATCTAAAGTATGATTATATTATTCCTTACAATACATGAAATTCTTTATTTAATTCCAATTTATTAAAACTTATTTTTATATTTAAGATATGGGAAACAGAATTAATATGCAGAAAAAGAAAAATTCCTGAAGGAGGCGGGACACCAGATACTTCAACTCCAGTTAAAAATATGAGAAATATACCAGTCAATACCAATCAGAAACATCTTAATTTGTCACAGATATACTCAAAATTTTCCCAACCTGCTACAAGTAAGATTATGTTTATTATAATTATTGTTTGTCAGGTAAATTAATTAGTTTGTAATGATAACAAAATTTTGTTCTGCAGGTAAATCATCAAGTCAATCCAAACATTCATATAATCAAGTGAGCAAAGTTTCAACAAGTAAACCTAGCCAAGCTCATCCATCGCGCACTGCACAACATAAATCTCGGTCACACAAACAAAGTTCAAAGAATTCAACACAAGTTAAACCCCAAAAGAAATCTCAAGACATGACAATGTCCCCTAGTAAACAGTATAACCCTTCATCCATGCACTTAGAATATTCCGGGCCACCAAACTCTTTCCAAGCGACTTATGCTCAATCAATATTAGGTGGTAAAAAAATAGATTTTATTGATGAAATAAAACCTAAAGTGTTGTCTTCCCCTGGAATGGTTAGTGAGTCTCCAACGTTGCACCTTTTAACCCAGCCCGCGGCTGTTCCCCATGAACTCGGAGTATCAGACAGCGCACATCCAGATGACCCAGCCTCCTTGCAAGCTCTAAGCTCGCCCGTCTCACACAAACACACAGTTAGTGGTAAACCTTGTCATCTCATTATCAAAAAGAGGGGTGAAATAGCAACAGATAAAAAAGTACAAATGTCTGAGTTTAAAATATTACAAAAATCTTCTGAGAGTGTGAAACTTATTTCAAATCGACAAGTAGTTGTGGCTCCTAGTTCAGCCCAAAAGGTCTTAAATACTAAAATGGGTCCCACTAAAGTAATTGGCTCGATACCAAAAACGCGGACCAGCAATGCTCCAGTTATATCGGAAAAAATGATTGTTGTATCAAAGCCATCGGGGGATAATAGAATAATGAACTCAAAAATTATAATTTCATCGTCAGCCGTTAACACGCCTATTAGGGACGCGACACCTATCAGTACAAATAGCATACTCCCGAAAACATCGGAAGCCTTAACCCCTAAAGGTATTCCAGCTACGGATTTAAAAGTATCCGCAAAAACATTCGTATTGAATCCGAAATCAGGTCAGAAAATGGTAGTGCTGCCAGCAAAAGCGAGAACCAAATCAGGAAGCGAAGGACAGGTGCCGTTGTTGCATTTGAAAGGGTTGCCAACAGCCATGAAACTTGTACCCGTAAGTTCCCAGCCCGTCAACCAAATAAGCAAATCCACGCCCGTTAATGTGGTGTCTAGGCCCGCCGTCGTCAACACAATACCTTCTAATGCTAAAATTGTTAGTGTAGAACCTATAAAAACCGCTAACCTGGCCGACATTGTACCTGTTAAGAAAGGTTTGGCTCCTGTTACTACCCCCAAAATTACTAACCCTATCGTCCGACCGGGCAGCGCAAAAGGTAACGTAATAGTTGTCCAAAAGGGAGCAACGCTAGGCAAAACATTGACCTTCACTAAGAATGGTAACGACACTAAAATAATAATGGGCAAAAATGTCAATCAACTGTTACAAGCATCCAAGCCAGACCAAGCGGAGGCTGCCAACTGTTCAGGCAACGTTATCGTGTTAGAACTAAATAACGAGCAGACTGGACGCACGACCACCATGTCTGAAATATTAGACAGTCGAAATACTACATCTCGCGTTCCAGAATTAGGGAAAAAATTATCACCACAAGAGATCACGCAAGACACACCGGTGCTGTTTGACAGTCAAATGACAGATGATACGTGTAACACGAACAATTTGGACTCTACTACCGAAAGCCTAGAAGATATACCAATGGAAGAAACCAGTTTACAAATCATTGACAAAGGTGAGGTTAAAACTAGCTTCAGCAAAGAGTTGGTAGTCGGTGGAAAGGATTCTGGGAGTGTTACGGACTGGGAGATCGCATTAGACACTGTGAAAAAGGGAAAAGGCGATGCCGATAAGCTTAATTCTATACATATGGACCTCGGTATGTCCAGCGATAGCGAAAACGATTTCATGGTAAAAAGCAAGCATTGCCAAGAGGTACTGTCCGCGCCGGAGAGCATACCACAGGCGACGCCGACCGGGGAAGGCTCAGGAATATATAGCTCTACGAGCGGGTATGCGCTAGCCTCGCGAACGTTACTGGGCCAACTGCAGGACGACGGTCCGTCCGGTCCTGAGTCGTCGTTCGTATACAAATCTAAAAACTTAGAAAATTTGAAAGACATCGAATGTAAGATCGACAAGTCGGAGTCTGAAGAGTCGGCCCTCACCAAGGCGAAGGCGAAACTGACCGAAAAAGTGGCCGAACCGACTTCGCAACAAAAGAGGATAGACATATATAGCACAGCGATCACGACGTCGGATATAAATTTGGATTCGTTTTCGTATTTGGACGAAGGCATGTTGGTGGAAGACGTGGTGTTCGCGGACAGCAAGCGCGCGCGCCGGGGGGACGCGCTGGACGAGCAGCTGTCCCGCCTGCTGGCGCACTCGCCCCCCTCCCCCGACCCACAAACTGTAAGTCCAGGTCTGCCTTTAAACAAGGATGAGCAATAACTTAGGTTAAATCGAAAATGGTATAATGTTTCTTTAAAATGCATTACGATAAGCTGGACATATAATGTGAAGTGAATGACATGACATTTGTGGGCGAAGCGGCGTTTGTACAGTAGACAATGTGTTTAGTGTAACTGTTTAAGTTGTCGGTTATTTTTGTGTTAAATTTGGACTCCATTGAGAGAAAGAGGCTAATATTTTGTGGATGTAGAATAACTCAATTAAGTCAAGTCCCCATTGTGTGAATTACTTAACCAACAGTGAGACAAGTATATATAGCAAAGCGAAACATTGTTTTGCAATCTTGTCTTTTAAGCAGAATCAGGATGTTATGTGTTAATTTATTTCTTTGTAAATAAGTGATTGGATAAAATTTAACTGTCAAGTGATTAAACTCAATAGGAAAAATCTTGCCTTCAATTGCATACAATACATAATATATTTTATATAAAAATGTTTTGTCATTGTAGAGTATATTTTAAAATAAAAAAGTGACTTCATATTTTAAGCGACAGATTTAATATCTATAGTTCTATTTGTTTCATGTTTGTCGTTTTGTACTACAAATATTATTGAATGATAGAATACCTATGTATGGTAACTGAAACGTTTGCATAATGTAGTAAGTAGTTAAATAAATGTAAATGAATGCTCAAGCAATATAGTATTCTAATGTAGTGTTAATATTATGTATTCGAGTAAGAATTTTCGATTGCTTGGTAAATCCAAGTGTTTACTGGCTCGACATTAAAGTTTGAATTTAAAATATTATTTTCAAATAAATAGTATTCAATAAAATATGATTCGTTAACATAATTCGGCTGTTGTTAACAACACGTTTTTTAATTGCTTTGTTTCATCGTTGTTTAATTACCGAAATTAAAACTTTAAATTCTTTGTAAGTTGACATGTTGGTGTCTGGCATCATCGTCTGGACCGAAGTGTCGTGAGCCACTTTACGTGCATAGCGGCGATGGAATTGTAGCACGACTACACAGGCAACGCTACCACTGCAACACGCTATTTTAATTTGCCCAAAATTCTAAATGCTTTTCAATGGCAACTATAGCAAACTAAGGAGTGATCTGACTAAGGTGAACAATCAATTAGTTATTACACAAATAACATATTTATCCATACATTGGGCCCAAACAAAAACCTCGCAACGACAAACCGGGCCCACCATAGCAATGTATAAACAAATCTCGCTTCAAATTCGCGGATTTAAAATTCCATTCGTAATATAAAAAATCCCATCTGATCCTGAAATTTGCTATAATCTAAAATTATTTATATTTTGTCCTTTCCTTTAAAGTTGCTATAACGAACAGACTTTGTATCTTTTCTTTATTACTCATCTTCTATTCTATTTCCTTCCCTCTTCCCTTCATCTTCGAGTTCTGACATACGTGTCGTGGTAGCCTGGCTATCAATTCGTAAAATAGGTCCTTTGCGTGCGAAATACCCAATTTTAATCCTATATTGTTCAAATACCCTGTTTCGGGTTATCGCCCACGTGGCAGAAAGAGAAGGCATTACATTTGCAGAAAACTTCTTTTTTAGATTGGCATCCCCATCCTAGCTAATATTATCAAGGCGTTTGTGAGTTTGTTCCGCTTCCACCCCTTATATACTCAGCCTATCGTCATGAAATGTTGCAGCCACGTTGACTGTGATACAGAAAAGGACATAGGGTATATGGTCAAGGAAAGATCAGACTGAGTCACAGAAACGTGTGCCCGGTAGCTAGTATGTAGTATAATTTACGTTTATAAATGTAGTTGTCACTCATTCTTATAATTATTTTGTCATCTCAGGTGCTACCCTAAAAATGTAGTTTTAAGATACGCACGGCGCACAAAGTAATATTAAAGTTTTGTTGTTTATTGTGTTACGTTGTAAATTTTTTGTTGATAAATAATTTTAATTAATATCTCAGTATCACCAACGACTTACGACGAAGGTCCACGTGTTTTTATGTGTAGTTTAGTTACAAATATATGAACCATTTACTGCAATTTTGAAAGCAGTCAATCGACTTATACATATTCACATTAATGTACCTACATTCTTCAGTTTCCACATGGCAGTAGTAAAAAGTTCACAGCTGTAGTGAAATTGTAGCAAGGATATGGTGCTTAGAAGTTCTATGAGTATCCGCTTATCACTTAAGATTTAATGTCCAATGCAATGTTCAAGCCTTAACTAAGTATATCATCATTCAGGATGTGTATTTTCAAAATATTGCCTTTATCAAGTTATGTATTATAATAAAGTTGTCACAGTTCTCTGCTTATATAGAAATGTAAATGAAATGGGTCTCTGCAATAACTTTTATCCAAATTTATAGCTTCTTGTGAGTCACAAACAGAGCCAATTCAATTTAACTATTAAGCAGTTTCTGTATTTTCGTGTGTTCTTAAACATACATTACTAAGCAGTCTCTGTAATACTGCGTGTTCTCCAACATATTTTAAAAGTAGTTTCTGAATTTCTGTGTGTTCTCCAACATACTTTGAAAGCAATTTTTGTATTTATGTGTGTTCTCCAACGTACAATAAACATTAATGGGGGAATTTTACTTACTCACATTACTTAATCATTTACTTAATCACTTACTAGGTTATATAATTTATTCAGTTTAGGATATGCGATTGCGAGAGTAACACCAGATTAAGAATGATATTAGAAGTAAAAGATATCTTAATAAATATTATATCAGACAAATAGTACCGAACTCACTTGATCAAAACTTTCATAAATTAATCAAAACCAGGTTTCGTTGCCTACTATTTGACACACACTCAAACATTTTGACAAATTAGTATTTTATTTTCTTTCTGAATTGTTAGCACTAGATGTCGCAATTATCATTTATGTGAATTGTTAATATTAATTCGTTCATATTTGAATGTCATTAATGGGTCCAAGCATATTAATGGATTGTTAATCTTAATAAAGGTTGTGTCAGTTATCTTATAAAAAAGAATTTCGTTATATGTTATGTATAATAACTATATAAGTTGTAGTGCTAAAATTATAGTCTTCTCAAAATGACCACGAAACGGTGTTCGCGTAAGGATATGCATACTATACATCCTTTTGTACGCAAGTGAGTGCGTTAAATTTAAAATTTAGTTGGAGTTGATGTTGCACCAAACTTATTTTCATACACTCGTATTTGAATGTATCAGGATAATCCGTCCAAGTGGTAAGTGGCTAATACCACCTATAACGAGCATTGGAAAGAAGTAAACAATGCTCAGATATTATCTGGACCTAGTACATTTTGAATATGAGAAAATCTCACAAGTAAATTGTTTTTATTTTTAATATGTGGATATTTAGAAGAATACCTATTAGAACATGCATATTCCAAATAACGCCCCATTCACCGAACGTTGGGAGTTTTGCCTTCTATCTCTCTTCCACATGATATGGTCAGAATACCTCGTATGATACTAAGAATTTAATATCAATTTACTATATTATTGTATTATTACATATAATTATTACATATTGTTTGTTGTACAAATATATTTATTTACACATTATATCGCTGTATTGTATATTTTATATATTTTAGCAAATTTCTGTAATTAGTTTTATATATAAATTATATAGTACAGTTATTTTATTATTTAAAAAGTGCTACCTTTATTAATATACTTATATATGCACATAACAATACAAAAACGGAAAATAATATAAACGATTCGAAAATCATATTTATCTATTCATACATACATTTAATATAAAACTTACGTGAAAATATTATCAGTGGTGGATTTAATTTGCCGCTACTAAGTT
Organism: Choaspes benjaminii; assembly: GCA_018248235.1. Taxonomy (NCBI): domain Eukaryota; kingdom Metazoa; phylum Arthropoda; class Insecta; order Lepidoptera; family Hesperiidae; genus Choaspes; species Choaspes benjaminii. Next base: position 9,221 of record DWIE01001227.1, read on the forward strand.
ATTAAAGTTTTGTCACACTTTCCGATCTCTATTGGATACTCTACTTCAGTTATATTAAATACTAGTGAACCATATTACATGTTGAATTGTTGGTGTAGACGCAATATAGGTGTTTAAATAAGACTTTATTTCTGTAAGACAAAAAAATAAGCCCCTAATTTGCCGCCCTGGGTTCCAGCCTGCGTGGATGCTGGCAAATTCGCCACTGAAAATTATTCAGGTAAATTCATATTATATTAATGTATCAGTATAAAAAATAACTATTTTATTATTCACTTGTTAACTTTTCCTAAGTGATAACCAAGAATGTTAATGAGGTTGTCGTTAATCGATTGATAAAAGGAATAATTTTATCCATAAAGTACTTACACAGTTAACATAGAAAAAATACTGTAAAATTTACCTTCACGTGCTTCTCTTAAGTTTGTTAAAAAAGATTATAATACTAAACAAATACTCATTTACTTGTTACGAGGCGTAATTATATTCTCAGTTTCATTATTTTGGCTATAGTTTGCAGCTATTTTTTTTTAACTATTGTTGCTTTGAGGAAAACTATGAAGCTCTATTGTAAGGTCACGTCGCATTTGATGTAAAATTTCAAACGCCTATATTACAAATTGTTCATTAGAAAAATTATTGTGAGAGAAAATCACCAAAATATAATTAAATGAATTTTATTTTAATATTGAATTGTTTAATAAATAAAACTTTGACATCGTTTTCGATGTTATTTTGGTGATTACTTTTGGTCAGGAAGGAGCAATAAGTGTTTGGATCTCGAGTTGTGTGTATGATGGTACATATTTCTTGTCGCCAGAGCAAAATGTTGCATTCTAAAGAAATAGTGCCATGACTAGGATAGTTTATTGTATGATAAATTTGTACATATAATGTTATAACTGTTTTTATTGAAAATATCATTGACAGCGGTCGACCATAGGATATGTGTTAGTGTAATAAATTTGTACCATAATAATAGAATTGTATGCATATAAAAGCGCATTTTTTTGGATGTGTATGTGTATGGTCTACATTAAATTTATTTAGAATAGCAAAATGTTATAATAGGTTTACATATTTTGGATATTGATGCAGGTGAATATGATTAAGATTGTTACCACGATGCAATCAAATTGTGGTCAAAAATGTGTTCCCAATACCCATAAGCGTCCTATAAGGAGAAATACGTTTGTATAAAATTGATAAAAATATAATTAATGTAAGGCAATGTTAACGATTGACCTGCATCTGTTTTTTAAACCCAAATTAATGTTCATTTGTTTGTGAGCTGTAAATATTTTGCGTAGAATTAGTTTCGTCATAGAATCACAGCAACATGTTAATACAATTCCTGTGTTTTGGCATCAAGTTTATTTTATCTACTTATTTTAACAATAAACAGTTTAATCAATACTGTTGTATTTATTTATATATTACCAATTAAATAGAGGGGGCATTGAATAAAATTCATATTTTAAAAATAAATTTTATATTTTAACATTATGTACATTGATTACTTGTAGAAATAAAAAAAAAAAACTATAAACCGCATTATAACTGCTCAAGCGCTAGTGACAGCTAACGTCAAGTTAAATAAACTCCAGGACAGGATAAATACTGTATTCTTCTGGTACTGTGTATAGAAATAATCACTTATACTTATCGCATAGGGAACACTTTAGGCAGTGACCTTGTGAATGGCTTCGGCTATGTAGTTCACGTTCTGAGAGGAAATGCCCGCCACTGAGATGCGACCGTCCTTGGTCAGGTAGATGTGGAAGTCCTTGGTAAGTTTCTCCACCTGTTCCGGCTTGAGGCCGGTGAAGCAGAACATGCCGATCTGGTCGGTGATGTGCCGCCAGGAGTGCTTGTTGCCGGCGCCCTCGATGCCCGACCGCAGCTGCGTGCGCATCGAGATGATGCGGTCCGCCATCAGCTTCACGTCCGCTAGCCATTGCTTGCGCAGGTCCGGCGAGGTGAGGATCTCCTGCACGAGGCGCGCGCCGTACAGCGGCGGGTTGGAGTACATGGTGCGCACCATTATCTTCGCCTGCGACATCACCTTCGCCGCGGCCTCCGCGTCGCCGCACAGGAACGTCAGCGCGCCGGCCCGCTCGCCGTACAGAC